>VOMN01113870.1:0-64502 GCA_014899125.1 Orchestia grillus | reverse complement strand
GCTGGCCCGGGGTGCTAAGTGGCTGTGGGCTAGGTCAGTGCAGGAGATGGAGCGTTTGTTTATTACTTTATATGTTCTGAAAAGTTTCGGGCCTTAGAATGGGTGGCTTAGTTCATTATCCTCCTTGCGAACGGAAGTATAAGGAAGGAAGATGAGGGCAGCCTAAGAAGGAGATAGTTCTATCGAGGATATTGTCAGCCGTGTGGTGCGAAGTAAATTTTTATGTGGAGAGTGAACTCACCGATAAACTTGGAGTAGAGAAAACTGCATATGTCATGACTTATTTCTCTGAAAATTTCTGAAAGTATTAGAGAAGAATTATTCAAGCATTATTTCTGATGATTAAATATATTAACTGCTTTCGAAAAGTGTATCGGTGTTGTGAACGGTGTTAGCATGGTGTTACTTTGGGTTAGCGGGTGATGTAAATATAACAAAGTTTTCTTGCGAAATGATCACTGTTTTTGAACGGAGCGATGGTCATAACTTGAACAACTGACTGGCCGCAACACCTGAATTCTAAGCGAAATACTGTTAAGAAACTTTATTAATTCCAACATAATTGATATACATCTTCAAGTCGCCATTGCTGCCTCACCAAAGTGACGCGAACTATTGAGGAACTGGAGAATTTGAGTTCGTTCGCTTGCGATTTGCTCAAATTTGTGACGTTCCAGACGTGCAAGCTGCTTGTGTTTAAACCTTCGTTGTTGTAATCAAAGGACCTTTTCGCTGCCACTCGATTTAACGAATGTTTTATTGTTTTTCTACCTCCAGGACCTGTTTGTGTTGCTGGACTTGCTGGGCACCAAAAATCCGAATTTCTACAACTTCTTCAGCGCCTCAGAGCCCTGGTACACGCGTCTGGTGTCCTTTGAGCGACGCCTCAAAGCCATGGGCCTCAACAAGGGACTCCGCGACATGTTCCTCCAGGAAGATTGGTTCAACCCGGGCATTGAGGACGACCACATACCTTTCTTGGAGAGAGGCAAGTCATATCAGTTTCACCCCTCGTGTAAACACGTGAAAAGTGTTCTGTTCGCTCGGGGATTTCGCGAAAACACGTGTAAAAAGATTGCGAACTCTCCTATGTTTTCTGGATCATTTTTGAGAGCCTATGAAATTTTTGTGGTCTTTTGAACTGGAGGGAATGTATCGACAGTGCCTCTATTCTTTAGTGGGCCTTAGAAAATTTTTATGTCGTTGTGGCGCCTCCTGGTAATCCAGCAAAAACTGTAAAATTCTAGTTGCATCTGCAAGTTGTGATTCGCCGAGTAGTGGCTTCTCATATTTTATTTAGAATACCTGATTTGACACTCCAGTGGATGTCTTGAGGAGCTGAAAAACTATTCAGACCCTTAACCGTAGAAACAACTGGTGATATGTGGTTAATTACGCAGCTAATTTATCTACAGCCAGGAGGAAAGCTTGCGGCGGCCTCATTAGACGTTAGGAAAACTGGCTCTCAACCATCATCGATACGCCATCCACACCAATCAAAAGCAACTCTTATAGAGCTCTTTCCCAGAGCACTTGTAATATTCACACAATGCTGCATTTCATTTTGTGTTGCTCACAATTCACCATTCTAGAGGTTGCGATTCTCCCCGTGTTTCTTCCCTTTCGTAATTTTATTCCCCAAGCTCGCCTTATTTTAAGCAAATTTTTCACGCGATGCACTCTTTTTGTTGTGCAGGCGTGCCGATCCTGCACGTAATAGCTTACCCGTTCCCCAACGCGTGGCACCAAGATGGCGACAACGCAGCCAGCCTGCACGCCCCGACCATCTCGGTGCAGAACACGCTGTTTCGCGCCCTGGTCGCCGACTACCTGCACCTGGCGCTATAGGGACGCGCCCGGACCTCTGCCTCGTCTCACGACCCTGCCTACCTCGCAATGAGGGACGACCTGTGACACCGCAGCCCGTCCCAGCTCTGGTGTCCAGTGCTTTAGTCGCGTGCTCGCTGGCTCTGTTAAAATGGTACTTCTAGCTCCAGCTTGTGGGGGTTTTGCTGTAGTGACTCTTGCAGATCTGGTTTCCTTATTTCAGCTGAGTAGAGTTTCTTAGACGAAATTTACATTCAATAACATCGCTATTTTAGGATGATTTATAGAAAATTATGTTTCAGAAGGTAGTAACGTTGCAAGGATTGTGGGGCAGTTTACCGCGGTATTTGGTGAAAGAAAACAATAATGTCTAGGAGAGAAAACTACCACAGGAACAGACATAGAAGTCGATTTTACCAGAGCTGGTGGTATGACAAAAGTCACTCGGTCTTGCAGGTTGTGTGAGTGTCCATCTTGAAGTCAATCGTATGCTGAGAATTCCAAATTATTCGTAAACTGGTGAAATGTGCTCACGATATTTCAACGGCATTCCCTTGAGTATATTACGGTATTGGTTCCATTGAATGATGATCATACAATAAATAGAGATATTTGTTCGTAATTTCACATCGAAAAAATCAGGCATCACTCGTAAAGAACACAACACAGCGTCTGAACAATGCCTTAAGAATATCATTTATGAAATTCTTTATTTTTTCAGTTTTGGTTTATGGTAGGAACAGTAAAAGTATTCAAATGTGTTCGTAAACATCTAAATGGATAACTTAATGAGTTTACGCTGTATTAAACTCGCTAACTCGATCATCGAAGTGTGTTCTACGCTCAATCTATTTAGCTACATATTGGGGCTGGAATATTTTTCATTCTTCTGTTTAATTAAATTATTCGAACTTTTACGACCAGATTTCATTTTCTTCTGACTTTTTGAATGACGTTAGTTGAAACTGTGACGATACGACTGGACTTGTATGGACGAAAGAAAAGGTGGCAGAGTTCCGGATTTAATCAAATTCTCCCTTAATGGGAGAATCGAATTCTCAAGTCTTCATTTTGAGCTAGTATAATGTATCTTTGTGGCTTTCTTATATCGCTCTTTGTGATTGGTTGAACATTTCAAGTTTATAACTCAAAGATTGACTAATATTAATGAAATGATGTCGCTGGGTCAGAACATATGCAGTTCCTTGCCAAGGGAAAAATCCCAGCTTTTTAACTTGCTCTACGATGCAGTGCACTAATTAATGCATCAGATGCTGATTGCCCCTTTTTCTGAGATCTTCTATGGGAATTTTTGATCAATCCTTTGTCCTTTCGTGTGGTCAGGTCCTTCTATTTTTTGTTGACTTTGATTCGTGTAACTGTTATTTTCTGTGGTTAGAGTTTTATTTCACTTTTTAAGTTGTATCTGATATAGTTGCTACTTCTGTTCAAGACTCTTGTTTCGCTTAGAGCTCCTTCTCGCAGCACCAGAAATTTTCACTTGTATTTCTCAGAATTGGTTGTAGGCCTCAACTTTTAGGTAGAAAGAGCCACAATGTAACCTAAATAAGAAATTTTTGGATGATCCTGTCTAATATACTTCGACTCATAAGATGAAACGAGACCGAAACGCGCTGTACATTCCGTCCAGTGTGAGTGCTGTGTTCTCCAGTGCTTTCCGCTGACAGGCGTTCGCTGGTCTCGCGCAAAATAATCATCCTCATAGGTAGGCCTTAGATTTGTGTTATTTTTTAATTGTTATACTCACGGCGTGTTCTGTTTGTACAGGGTGAAACAGAAAACGGGAAATTGTGAAAAACACGATAAAAACATACGAAAAAATTCATTAGCAGCAATTGAACCACTTCAAGTTGCCTTTCTAAACACCGTAATCCAAATTATCAATGTTTGAAAATTACGCCCTGTAGATTCTGTGAGATGCTTTTCATAAGTTCCCGTTTTCGGCATCCGCCCTGCATTAGGGCTGTTCGATTTTGTGATTCCTTTTCGTAGTTTGGCTACACACTCGAACATTGAAATTCAACAGAGAATATTCACTTCGATGACCTGATTCATTGTGTAATTGATTGAAAGTCCAAGTGATTCACCAGGCAACATTCGTTCAGCAACATCTGTATTCGCTTTTTTTGCTTGACCGTTTATGATGATTGGAAGGTAATCATCAGAGCTACGTTAAAATTCAGAAATGCTAATGCAAACACGACGATGTAACAGAACAGGGGTGTCGCTTTATGAAATTACTCAACGAACGTAAACTCGCTCGCGACGAGCACAAATAGTTGTTGCGCAAGGTAACTGGTAGGTCAGAACCGGCTGGTGTCGGTAGAGCTATTCTGTCTCATAAACTATGATACCACCACTACCACTACTACTACTACTACTACTATACTGTCTCCCACACCGACATGTGTAGCTGCTGTGTACGACATGTTAATGGCTCTGCTATCTATCTTGAGGTACTGGAGGGTTCTTCCTCTCTTCTTAAACGCTTCAATAACATTGCGGTTTGACTGACTTCGGACGATTCAAGTATCATCGAGTTAAGTTTCAAATATTTAGAATATTTTAGTACCCCATGCGAATAAATTATTTTCGCAGTCGGTGGATTCACTTACTCCTTTCGGTTAATAAATATTCAGGAAGCTGTGTTGCATGGAAGCGAACTACAGCTGCTGGCATCACTGTAAGGTGTCGCGTAACTGATGGGCTTCTGAGGGCCTGAAAAAGTCTGGTACTCGTTCAGCTATAACACATTATTTGTAAGCCTATTGCTTTATGGAGTATTTCCACGCGCAGTTAAGATAATGAAAATTTTGCTTTTCGATTTGTTCTATGAATTCCATTTCATGATAGGAAGCAATCCCTCTAAGAATGTTGCTTCAGTTACAAGCTAAATTTTCCCATTTTTACTTCGTAAAAGATAACCTACCTACATACCAATAGGATAAAAATTTATGAATTCAATTCTCAGTTCGCCGAGTGAATGCAAATCCTGCGAATACTATTCAACCTTAAGGTTCGCTTTGCCATGCTGATGTTTGACGGAGAATATGGAGATATCTTACGGTTCGTTTGGCCGTGGTGATGTTTAAAGGAGAATATGGAGATATACGGTTCGTTTGGCCATGGTGATGTTTAATGGAAAATATGGAGATATCATACGGCTCGTTTGGCCATGGTGATGATGTTTAATGGAGAATAACGAGCGCTCGATTTGAGACTCCAGTGACCGCAGCAGAGTACAGGCCTTGCTGGGACCCATCAGTGGGACTCTGAGACGTTTCCTGTCCGAGAAGACACGTCGCCGTCCGGTGCTGTGTCCCGGGGCACGAGATGGAGTGAGGTCGCACGACTAGGAACTATAAATTACGGTCGAGGTCGACCGAGAACTACAGACTTGACAAATGATTTACCTTGCTACCGTGTCCTGGGGTGTTTCGTTACCCATAGCTTGCTTAGGTGCGCCTAGTTACTGTGGGGTAACCGGTTTGGATACGTGAGGAGGGTACTAATAAGGTTAGGAGAGATGAACAATCTAGAGGAATATTGAGTTTGCAAGTGCTGGCAAATCCTCTTATCAGACAAACAAGATCTGACATGCGATGTTGCAGTTTCAATTTTACAATATGAGGCCCTATTTTCACACGACAAGCTCGCTGATCTACCGCTATAAAATGGATCAACGCCGCTTCATAAAAGAAGTCTCCATTTTTGACTTACGAATGCTTCGCTCGGCTCGGGCCGGTTGCCATATTTTATTCCTTTCAAGAATACCAGAAGCGGTTCTGCATTCCTGTTTACCAGGCCCACATAGAGTTTCAGGTCACAATAATTGAGATCGAAAATAAAAATTCAGCAAGTCATTCGACTTCCGAAACTACACGCTCCAGTACCTAGTCGACGTCATGCAAAGCAGGCGAATAATCGAGGAACTTCTCAGTAAATATTGCGCTAACTCGCACGTTCTAATCCCGCGATGCACGGAAATTACTGTAACGTGCAGAGAAGTACAGAGGTATGAGACATAAGTACTCCTTTTTAAGCTACGCGAGGAAGTCTAGATACAAGAAAATGTATTTCTCAAGTACATTTCGAATATTCTTCTTGAGCGTGAAATGTTACATAATATACTATGCGGCGAAGCACATTTTAATACTGAAGAAGATTACTCGAGCCCTAGTTTGGTCCAATTCAAATTTTTCAAGGACGTGGTGCCGAGTACTTTTTCACGACCCGCCGGGCTCTCGTAAATGGGATATTCATAAAAATTTACTCAATACTGAAAAAAAATCAACCTGCATGCGCACCAATTCGATTGAAAAAATTACGGCACTGGAATTCACTCAATCATACGGAAGGATAATAGAACTAAGAGGCAAGGGATGTCTTGAGCTGAAATTCCAAATTAGTTGGTTTCGTGAATGTTTCGTAGATATACGTCAAATTTTACGTATGTATGCGTACTTTTAGATAGTGCGTGATTATCGCACGATCGTACAGCTCACTTAAACCCGTGTGTAACGAACATTGATCGTCGACTCATACTCAGCGGTCGCAGTCACCTAGGTAGCTAAAAGTAGATACTCTTTCTTTTTCTGCATTGTAAACTGTTAGGATAACATTTAACATTTATTGTCATACGAATCATAAATTTCCAACATATCTTTGAAGATCACTTCTCAATGTATAGATAATACTGCGGTCAGCGTAGTGAATTTGTCTAGGGAACAATGTATGGAAACTAGTGAAGCAATTTTATCGATCTAACGTGCCCGCCGATAAACGTGCTGACCCATTCCACGGGAAGTTTTCTGCTGAAAATTATCAATTTTGAGATCGCTCTATTTGCTCAACATGTACGAGTACACTCGAAAATGGTTGGTTTGTACAAGAGAGGTCAAGGAAGGACTAGTAAACTCGTGTTAAGTTTTTTAAATTGAATGTTGGACGAGCTTATTCCTACAAAATTGAAAAATTTCTGCTGGGTAACAACGAGTAACTCTTCCTTGCCAAATGAAGGGCTAATTGGCGTCTTTTTACTCAGGGAATAGTTCAAACCCCCGTCCATGTCAGATGTAATTCAACTCTGGTTGTAAAACGTATTTGTTCTCGTGTGATTTAGGGATCAGTTTACAAACGCAGATCGTACGATTGTGTTGTTTATTAGCAATCACTTCGGAGTATCTAAGGTAAGCTTACCTAATCAAGTCGTGAAGAGCTAGTCACCTTGTACGGCATTTTATATCGAGTGAACGTGAAATCCCAAAAAGGAAGCATTAATTAACTATTATTTGGTGTTTTATTTTGCAGCACGCAGGATCACGCACAACACGTCGCTCCCAAATAATCCACATAGTCCTCGACTTGTTATACGTGTAATTTGATTCGTACACGGAAGTTTTAGTTACACAAATAGGAAAAACATAGAACTGGATATTTTGAATGCGAATCAAATGGTACATAAAACTAGTATTTCATACGCCGAAGACTACCAAGATAGAATTCCCCTCTTCTAAAATTCGACGTCTAGGGAGCCGCGGTTGCCATGGCAACGCTGTGTTGTGATTATACACTTCTCAATTCCAGGCAGTGGACGCAGTGTAGTCGTGAGCTCGGGAAATATATTCTGCAGAGGTAGAAATTCATATTACTCTTTGTGGAAAGGCATATTGAAGACGAAATAAGCTCTGCGGAGGAGGCAATTTGAACAGAGGGCAGCGTTGGAGCGAGCAGTGCGAAAAGTCGAGTTTACCTTCACCAGAGATGTCTGCTTCTGCAAAGATAATGCTTCAGAACATCCAAATCAGAGATGGAGAATACACTAACACCATCTACACCATGGTAAATATTTTGCAGTCTTGTAAGTTTTTGCTCCTCGTGTTATTGTGTGTACCTTGCGTTGAAGTACGAGGCATTAAGAGCGATGATATATGTAAGGCTGGTTTTCAATTATGTTGCCTGTGCTAATTGGTTTACTTTTTGCTGTTCATGCAGATTAAGGAACAGAGATACAGCGAGTGTGTGCAGGTCCTCAACCACATCCTGGAATCTTACCCAACGGTGAGAGTTCAGCGAAATGAAGGCCTTCCAGGCGTTTTTTCCTGTTTTATTGTGTATGATGTGCATTGGAGTGATATGTCCTTGCTGTCGGATATTTCACTTATTTAATGAGATCTTACTATTAAAAAAATAAGCTACTATAACTTTATGATAAAAACTGATAATTCGTCTTTGCAATCTAAACCGATAAAAGTGGAGTCAGTGAATACATACATGTACATGTATATCATCGAGTGTGGTTAGAAAAATGAAATGCTAATTAAACTAAGTTATGAAAATTTATAAATGAATATGAAAGCCACATTTTCAACATAAGACCGAAAATTTTGAATGAATTTTTTCTTCACAGTCGAGAGCAGCACTGTCGCTGCTGGCGTACTCTTATTTCTACATGCAAGACTTCGCCAACGCGGCCGACTGCTTCGAGCAACTCACGCTGCTTTACCCCGACGTAGAAGACTACAATCTGTACTACGCGCAGTCTCTGTACCAGGTAACGGTGCTGTTACCTGCTCTGCGCTGCATGTGGGAGTTGTGCTGCTAAAATCTCATCTAGGTACAGTCTCCGAACCAGATAACTAACTGTTGCCTGAGTTAATTGTAGTAGTTGTGCTTCTTAAATCTCATTTAGGTACAGTCTCCGGACTAGGTAAATGATCGACATCTAAAATGAAGTATCGCTCCAAGTATCGGCAGCTAATAGTCCTGTGTTTAATTTTTATGCTGCCAAGTTTAAGCGAAAAGGCCAATGAAATACTTCGTTCTCGTCCATGGCTCAGAGTTTAATGGCTGATGGAATGTTTGGAAAGTCACTACGCTTTTATATTTTATCCACAAGTTCAACCCAGGAGATAAATTTGAAAGAAATGCTTGAACAATGAGGCCCGCAACCTCCCTTAATGTAAACACAGCCTCGGACACCTATTTTATTTTCATGTACCGTAATACCGCTCTCATTTGGAAGAAACACACCGTTGTCCCGCTCATCTTTCTATTCCTTTGCTTATCTTATGCATCCATCTATCTATTTCCATTTTTGAATTCCTCTTCTCAAAAGAATAATCTTTCGGCAGGCGTGCCTGTATGAGGAAGCGATGAAAGTAACCTGCCAAATAGAAGGTGAGAAGTACGCAGGCAGCATCGTCAAGCTGCAGGCGGCCATCAAGTACGGAGAAGAAGATCTCCCGGGAGCGAAAAGCCTCGTCGACCAAAGCCCTGACGATGACGCCGATGCGGAAGTCAACAGGGCATGCCTGCTGTACAAGGTGAGCACCCACCAAAATTAACCCTTGACCATTTATACAAATATTTTGGTTCCAGGCAGCAATCCATAACATCCTCTAGGTCTGACTAAATATCTAAAATGAGTGTTCAAAAATCGCTTTAAATGGAAATAGAAATACCAGGAATTAAAGATGAACACTTCTACACGAATTTCATTTGAACAACACACATACCATCCAAGCGCACCTAAAGACTAACGTTCATACGAAGACATTTTTTATACTTGAATTACAAATGTGTGCCGTGTAGAGTTAACTGCGGTGCGTACAAGGTCTGAATTTTTCCTTCAAATGTACAATACTGAAAGGATTTCCTTTGGGACTATTGCAGGTCTGACTCTTACCTGTTGTGTAACCAATACTTTAAAAACCACTAGTTATATTTTTAGTCAGTTACTACCTCGATTCAAGAAGGGAATTACAACAATTGTTCATGCTGTGAAGGTTCGAGCAAAGTTCCCTAGCACAGGTAGGCCCTTGCATCTCGTGATGTTAGAGTAGCTCGGGAATGAGATCGTGCGCTACATGAATTTGTTGTTTAATAAAGTTTTTTCTTTTCGCAAATAGATTTTTTTGTGTTACGGGTGTGGTACATAAGGTTGTAGTAACTGCATGTTCATGTCCTGCAGTATATTCTAACTACGTTTATAGTGTGCACGACTATGGCCTTCTTGACTCTTTATTTAAGGCTGTGAGTGTTCTTTGAAAAGCGCTAAGGTGTTTTTTAGCTGAAGCACGATTTTGAAACTTATGAAACTTTTTGACGAGTATATTCTTAGCATATTCGGCAAATAATTACACTTTGTATTATTTGAAAAAAATGACCCAGATAATAAACAGGTTTCTGCAAAATACAGATTTCTATTTCACTCTATGCATAGTGAAACTATTTGAATTAAAACATTTTTACAAGAATGTGCGACTCATACTATAGCGTAAGTATAACTGTGCTGCTGTAGGCAGCAAAACTCCAAGCACCGAGTGACATCTTCTGTATGTTATCACGTACAAGTACACCTAAATTATAACCACCCAGTAGTACAAAGTTTCACGAATTAATATTTACACTCTAACATAACATCATGCTAACGCAAATGTTACAATTACACGACTGCAGTATTCTGTACTTAGTACTGATGATTAACAGGAAGGCCGCTTCGACGAAGCGTGTCAGAAGTTCAGCACGTCGCTGCAGGTGGTGAGTGGGCACCCTCACCTGTCCTACAACGTGGCCCTGTGCCACTACCGCCTCAAGCAGTTCGCTCAGGCCCTCAAGTACATAGGTTGGTCAGATATTAACCTTTTCCCCAAGCCAGGACGAGTTGATTCGTTTCTATGCAACTTATGTTTTCTATTTTTGTCGAGTTGACATGTCAAATTTTTGGTCAGAAAAACGTGTAATGAGTTTATTCATCTTTTCTTGATCTCTCACGGGATGAATCGACCATTCTTGAGTGTGGTCAAACTTGGAAATGCAGTGCAGTCGTGGTAACAATACACGCTAGCATCAAAACACCTTCCCAGCGAGGGCTGAAACCTCTTACCGATCACAGCCAGGTGGCCGGCGCTGCATTCACACGGTCTGTGTAATTAGAGCGACCGTGTGAATGTAGCAACCACAGCTTAAACATATGGCGACAGGGACCGTTGACGGGTTCATTAAACTTTGGCCTTAGTAATTGTTCATAGTTAGAGGACATTCGAAAAATGTTTGTTGGTGTGTATCTATTTCTGATGACGTCATCGCAAAAATGCAATTGTTTGTTTGCCTTAGATTAGTAGCGTGGGTAATGCTAGCATACGAAATTAACTTTAGGCAAGTCAATATGTATCGAGCTTAATAATATCGCTCTAATTTCAAATTGAAAGATTTTTTTCTCATGAACTTCACTGGTGAGTTCCTCATAAAGAACTTAATGTGACCGATATATATGTATATATAAACAAGAAATTTATTGTAAGAAGTTCACTTTTGATTTTTTTTACATTTTCTTTGCGCCTGTTTTCTATTTTTAAGTTTCATATTAATGTGCTATTCGATAAAGTAAAAAATGATTGTTAAATCTATATTTTTTCACACAAAATGTTCTGTGCAGGTTTTAAATATCCAGCAAGTTGATAGCTTTCTTTCTCATATGTTGTGGTATGAGGTACGGTCGCTGTCACAACCTTCATGTACTGAAAAATCCAGAGGTAGAGTTATGGATCATCACATAGTTTATGAACAAAGTTATTTTCTACGAATATGTACTCATACACTAACGAAGACATGTGTCTACACCACAAAATTTGTATTCTTTATATTTTATCAGCACCTATCTACAATATACCGTTCATACAAACCCTTACAATGATCAGTACTTTGTCCTACGAGCGCTCGTACAAGAGTGTTTGAATGCGGACGGTTTCTCGTGCACCAGCCGACATAATCGAGAAGGGGATCAGGGATCATCCTGAGCTTGGGGTCGGCATGACCACCGAGGGCATCGAGGTGCGGAGTGTGGGCAACACGCTCACGCTGCACGAGACGGCGCTCATTGAAGCCTTCAACCTCAAGGCCGCCATTGAATACCAGCTCAAAAACAGTAAGATGTGAAGCCGTGTTTGCACTTGAGTTTACTTCCATTGCTGCTTTTCTGGCATTCGCATTTGTTATATTAGCAGCGCACGCTAACCTCGAAGCTGCCATTGAACTTTGGATAATGTTTTACATGAAATGAAATCCTCTTTGGTAATAGTCATTAGGATTTTGTGAATTGTGTTTTAACTTTTTGTGAATTTGTTTATTTTAGTTCTCCATCCTTAATGATAATGAACAATAAATGCTCGTGTGATAAAATGAGACTGGGAACTTGGAGTGCGTATCTTCGCAGTGGAGGCAGCGAGAGAGGCCCTCACGGACATGCCGCCTCGGTCCGAAGAGGAGCTGGACGCC
This sequence comes from Orchestia grillus, assembly GCA_014899125.1. NCBI lineage: Eukaryota > Metazoa > Arthropoda > Malacostraca > Amphipoda > Talitridae > Orchestia > Orchestia grillus. Next base: position 52,376 of record VOMN01113870.1, on the reverse strand, counting down.
GTCACGCTGCACAATCAGGTAACGCTCTTTCCATTGCAAATACTCGAAGTACAGTCCGTGTGATGTAAAGTATTTTATGGCTTATTGTATTTGAAAAATATTACAGGGGCCTCCATATATTTGCAGCGTCGATCTAAACTAATATTTTTCACACTATTTAAGTTATAATAATTAAGGTGTTAAATTTAGGTAAACCAGTAAATGGCAATGGACATTCCCTTCAAATTCACTAATGAAACCACAGCCACGAATATTCAATTGATCCCCTTCTTAATTTAGACGTGGATCCTCGATAACATATTTCTCCCGTTCATATTGAATTTTCAGGCATTGATGAACATGGACGCGAAACCAACAGAGGGATTCGAGAAGCTTCAGTTCCTGCTTGGTCAGAACCCCTTCCCCCCGGAGACATTCGGCAACCTCCTGCTGCTGTACTGCAAGTACGAGTACTACCATCTGGCGGCCGACGTGCTTGCTGAGAACGCTCATCTCACCTACAAGTACCTGACCCCTGTGAGTCGCATCACGCTCACCAATGTGCATCTGGGAAAAATAAATGGACGTTTGTAGGTGAAAAATGTGCGTTTGTAGATGATGAATGGGTGTTCGTAAATGGTAAATGTACGGTTCCGAATGATGAGTGGGCACTTGCGAGCGTTAAGTATTAGTTTGTGAATTATGAATGTGCGGTTGCAAATGATTAGTTCAAGTTTGCAAATGATAAATGTGAGCTTATGAACTATAAATGCGTGGTTGTAAATGATTGGTGCACTTTTGCACATGAGAAATATGCGTTTGTGAGCAATAAATATGCGTTTATGAATGACGAATGAGCATTTAAAAATGATAATTGATATAGCACGCGTTGGTGAAGTCATCCTTGAGTGTTCAAATTTTCATTGCTGGGAGAATGCAAAATCGTTTGTGACTAGATCATCTCGTCAGCGAAGTTATTTTATGAATTACTTATCACGAATAAAAACTTATCGGAGGCTAAAATTATTAAACGCTCGCTTCCTAATCCAATGCTCTGGAAGAGATTTCACTTGTGGCATCGTGTTTAACTCCTTGTCAGTTACAGTGCTGGTATCTATTAAATAACGTTTTTGTTTTCAGATATTGTCATCAAAACTGCACAGCAAATTCTTTTTGCGTCTAACAATCCTGCAACATCTGCTAATGTTGTCAGTATTTTCGAGAGTCATACCGATTAAGTCTGTCAACTCTCGCTTTATTTCTCTGTGGTCGTAACTTTCAAAAATCTTTCGAACTATCAGTACCTGAAATACATCATGGACACTCTAGCCTGAAGACCTGATATGTATTTGGTCTTAAGTTTTTCTGGTTATGAAAGTAAGATCCTCGCAGTTTAAAATAATTTCCTCTCTACAGCGCTTCCTCACATGTTTCAAGCATTTGTCCCATTCCATGACTTCAACTGACCAGGCCCTTACATAACCTACAATATTACAGTTTGTCTGCTTTCCATACCAGTTCAATAACCTACATTATCCGAGCTTGTCTGCTTTCCATGCCAGTTCGATAACCTACATTATCCGAGCTCGTCTACTTTCCAGTACCTTTTCGACTTCCTGGACGCTCTGATCACCCAGCAAACGTCGCCTCCGGAGGCCTACCGCAAGTTTGACGAGCTTGGCTCCCGCCACATCGAGCTGCTGAGGAAGCTCACCAAGACCGTGCAGGAGGCCCGGCAAAACCACGACGACGAGCAAGTCAAGAATGCCGTCAATGAGTACGAGGAGGTGCTCGACAGGTCAGTGTCGCGGTAGTGACACGCAAGCACCTAATGTGTCAATAAAAAATAGGTAAACGAACTGAAAACATCAGAAAATTATTTGGCAGCGAACACTACGCAATTAGGATTTTCATTTCCATTTATTTCTGGTACATTATTTGTGGCTCGTCGTTGCTCCGTCATTCACATTTCCTGAATTCTGTGACACGTGATTTTGGTGATGGCCACACATACTCAAACGCGTCCTAATTTAGTAATCCCGCTCTTCTGTGTGCAGGTACATACCTGTGCTGATGGCTCAAGCCAGGCTGTACTGGGAGCTCGAGAACTATCCTCAGGTCAGGGTGAAGGATTCTCAAAAAGGAGTTATTTTTTTACTGGTCGTTAAAAGTAAATCAATTCCACTGCAACTTTGAAGATTTTTGGAATCGGAATTTTTCCTGCGTAAAAAGATTGAATATTATTTTCTAGTTGCAGGGAAACAATGTACATATACGTAACAATTACTGTTTAAACAGTGTTACATTCATGTAGATTGGAACACTTGTCACTAAGGAGAATCCGTCTCCCATTAATAACCAAGAAAGGGACTCGTGCATGTAGCTTGCGTACTACGTGCTTCTACGTGCGTTTTTTCGTGCCATTTCAGGTGGAGAAAATTTTCCGCAAGAGCGTCGAGTTCTGCAACGAGAGCGACGTCTGGAAGCTCAATGTGGCCCACGTCCTCTTCATGCAGGAGAGCAAGTTCAAGGAGGCCACGGGCTTCTACGAGCCCATCGTCAAGAAGCACTACGACAACGTGAGTCCTAGCGTCGTAGATGGCGGTCATAGATGACCTCGTAGAGTAGTTAGATAGGAATTGATAAATTGTGGTGTAATTGAGATTGCCGCTGCAGATCTAAAATCAACGTGGAAATGTTCTTGGTAATGTTATCAAGTCGATGGAGACTCCGTTTCCCGTCGATTTTGAAATAAACATGCATGACGACCTAGCACTACCTCAGGTCCTAAATCAAAACACACGAATAGAGATTCTGAATGTGACACGCGGCACGTTCTTCCTCCAGATCTTGAGCGTGAGTGCGATTGTGCTCGCAAATCTCTGCGTCTCGTACATCATGACGAGCCAGAACGAAGAGGCCGAGGAACTCATGAGGAAAATCGAGAAGGAAGAAGAGCAGCTCGCCTATGAGGACCAGGACAAAAAGATTTATCATTTGTGCATCGTTAACCTCGTCATCGGGTCAGTGGTCGTTCAGGTCTTGGCACTTTTTAAAGGAAACATTCAATCATCGTAATCTGGATGTAACTTGATGAACTTCATGAAGAAGAATATAATACAAATTTAAAACGATGCTAGCATAGTTGGTTTATTATTTAGAGGGGGCTGTAAAGTAACGAAAATTTGCGTAGTTTACGGGTAGTACCGTCAAAAATAAAGCTCTTAAATCATGCAAATTATGGTGAACGGATCCATATCATACTACGACGGTTTGCTGTGTTCTGCAGGACGCTGTACTGTGCAAAAGGCAACTACGAATTTGGTATCTCGAGAGTCATCAAAAGCCTTGAGCCCTACAACAAGAAGCTCGGACCCGACACTTGGTGAGCATCACTGGCTTACTGATGTTGTTCCATATTTCATTATCACCTTCTGCATTGGGGATAGTTCTGATGTGTTGGAACCTTTACATCGAACGTATGGATATGATGTAAATCTTCCTGATGCTGTTCTTGAGTTAATTTGGTATGAGCAACAAAAATGTTACTGACAGGCTAAAACAAAGTATTGTGGAATATCTGATTAATACAGCTAAAGCTTACAGACGCTGCGCTTTTAAACTACCTACCTGAATACCATGGATCTAAAAAAGTTAATTCTGCATTACTGAAATGCTTTAAAATGTCTTTAGCAGTACTCTAGGAAAGCAAAGTTGCCTCATAATCATAAGCAAATCAATTCGGTATGATAAATATATATTTTTCATCCCAGGTACTACGCCAAACGCTGCTTCCTCTCCCTCATCGAGAACTTGTGCAAGCAGATGATCACCGTGAAGGACTCGGTCCTGCAGGACTGCAAGCAGTTCCTCGAGCACTGTGAAGGTATGTGCCTTTTCATCTTGATAACATAAATGCTCGAAGTTCACACTTGATTTCGTGCCTAGTGGGATACAATGAAATGATTTGTGAGGGGATTTAGAAAATAGTAAGCTGATGTTTCACCATTTTTTCATTTATCGCTCCAAAGTGCTGTCAGGTTAGAGGGGCAATGTACGCACGTAGAATGTGAACGTACCACAAGCTTCCAGCAATGTTTTGTTCATATTCATCACACCCCTTAATGTATTTTAACCCTGTTTGTATCTTTACTTTCCATTTTCTTATTCGTCACAAGGGTGAATCATTCATTGTCCAGAATACATACTCTTCACAAAAGCACACCATCTATTATCTTGAATGAGAATACGCAATTGATTTTTGAATCACTGTCAGCATGATGAAAATAATAGTTATCGCTCTACATATAGCAATCCACGTTTCTAATGTCTTTAAATGGTGCAACACTTGTGGTAACAAATCGTTTACAATATACTGACGATATTGTATCCCCTGACGCCCAGCCTACGGTCGTGACGTCAAGACGCAGATCGAGCAGCCGCTGGAAGACACCTCCCCACACCCCGGTCGCAACACAGTCACCTTCGAGGCGCGCATGCTCAAAGCCCTCCTCATCCAGCTCGATAGAATTTAGGACTAATACTGAATATTTTCCTCGAATTTTATATCATTTCTTCTCCAACTTTCTTACTTTTCCTCCCCATCCAGTTGGGTAGAATTTAGGACTAATACTGAAGGTTAATATGTAATTTTAGGTGTCTCCAACTTTCTTACTTTTCCTCCTTATTCAGTTGGACTGAATTTAGGACTAATACTGAAGATTTTCCTCGAATTTTATCTAATTTTAGGTGTCTCCAACTTTCTTACTTTTCCTCCTTATTCAGTTGGACTGAATTTAGGACCAATACTGAAGATTTTCCCCGAATTTTATGTAGTTTTAGGTGTCTCCAACTTTCTTATTTTTCTCCTCCGTCCAGTTGGACAGAATTTACGTCTGATACTGAAGATTTTCCTCGAATTTTATGTAGTTTTAGGTGTCTCCAACTTTCTTACTTTCCCTCTTCATCCTGTTGGACAGAATTTACGTCTGATACTGAAAAATTTCATTCAATTTTATGTAATTTTAGGTGTTTCCCACGTCTTTACTTCTTCAGTTGATGAAATGGAGGAAAGATTTTTTGTAATTTTTTTTTGTGCGTGTTATTGTTTAATGAATTTTCTTTCCCTTCCATCATCTTATTTCTGCAGTTTATAATCGAAACTTAAAACGTCGTAATATAAAATAGAATATTCATTAAACTTTAGGTTTTGACGACTGTGTATCATTTTTATGGGGCATATAGAATATAAACTGTTGTTAAATTACAACTATGGTGATAACAATTGTGAAAAACTCAGTTAAGCCTTCTAGTAATTATGAATGACTGATTATGTGTTTCTGGAGAGATTTGTCAATAAATTAAACACATACCTTATTCTAACTCCCTACTGTACCCTACGTTGTGAAAATGTAAATGATATCTTTAAGTGAAGAAGAAACACTTAATTAAAAGTTCAAGAGATATTCTACAAACAGGTCGAATCAATGAATAATCATTGAGATTCAAAGTTGGTAAATGACCTTTTTTTTAATGTGCCACGTTACGCGCTTCTTAAAAACACCACAGGGCTCCCATTCCTCCAAGGGAAAGTACAGATATTGTCGGCATACAGGGCAACACGAAAAGGACTGGTTGGAATTTTTAAAAGTATTTGAGGTATCTATGTATATTACGAAATAAAAACCAACCCCAGATCCTCTGAAGTGATCTTCGTTCCACTTCTCTGACCTGGATGCCAGAAATTTCTTATGGACTTTCGACTAGTTTTTTGTCATCCTGTGAGCCGTATTTGCTTCATGCAACATTCGATTTGCGATTCTTCAGCTCGAAGTATTTGAAATACGTGCTCTTTGATTCATGAACACATATTTCGAATGATGAAACTAAATACTTTAATATTAATCTTAAATCAAATCAAGTGTAAATAAGTTCTGCACATGCCGAGGATTAAATCTGAAAACGTGCGGTCGCTCGACCATCGTCCATTGAGTGACACGAGTCCCAGCGCTGAACAAACGGCAGTAGGAACGAAGCCTTCGGGAACGAAGTAATGCAGTAGCGTTGCTCATTTTTTCTTGGTCTTTTTGTCGATAATGAAAGTTCGACGACGTTCCTTTGCACTTCCACTCTCATCGAGGAGATCTTTTTTGTCGCTACCTCAGGTCGCTTTAGTGAAAATTTCAAGGTGTTGTGGTGTTGACGTATTGTTTCGGTCTAACTTTGTGATTATTCAAATTTCTCATATTATGTACCTTATCATTCCTTATCATACTTTGTCTAGTGTAGCTAGATGTTTCCTCTTGGTGAACTTGAGGGAGTAGAAAAATATTATTATTAATAGTTTAATACTTTATGGTGATGTACAAGGCCATAGAATATTTTCCCGTAACCTTAAATGGTGATTGGGAGGGAGCTCCGCCAAAGGTTTCAGCACAAAGTGAAATGCCTGAAACAATAAAAGAATAGCAGTTGATGTTTTTTCACTAAACACTAGTGGCTCGCATTTGGTATGTTGTCGCAATGAAGGTCCTGAACCTTACTGAAATATTACTTGGCGCTGAAACCTTCTGATAGTTCAGTGATGTACTATACTTCTTCTAAATATGCCGGTTATACTATACAAGTGATGTGTATGCTATGCATCTTCTAAATATGTCAGTTATACCATACAACCTGCTAGTCAGACTTTGCTTGTCCCCGACTAAACGGAAAGAGAAAAAGAAAAAAAAAGAAAAATTGCTTATTCCGAAATCAGTCACGCGCAAAGCATGCTACAGTCATGTTTTCAAACAGCAAGACTACACAACCTTCAAATCAAACCGTGGAAGTCGGGAGAAACTTGTCTTCTTTATTTTGACCCTGACTAAAAGCCGGACACACATTTCATCTGCAAACCATTTTCGCTGCTCGTAGTCCTTTTTTTTAGAACGCCATCAAATGAGGGTGCGGCCGCCAGCCCAGCACGTCGAGTTTGAATGGAACCAGAAAGAAAAAAACTGACGCTCAAAAGTCTGTGAAATGCAAGGATGACAATCGCCTGTCGCTGATGGACGATTAACTTTCGACATTTTTCGAAAAAGAATATTTTCTGGTTTATTTCTTAAAACGATCTCACATGGACTTTTTTCTGAAAGATCATTTAAAAAAAATTTTTAAAATCGGCCCCCTGTGTTCCGAGCGGCAGAGAAAGTGCTACCCACTGCAGCAGCGCGTAAGAAAAAGGAATTTATTTCTCAATTGTATATTTTCATGCCCCTCACGGGTTCAAAACCCGGCATGTACTAACTATAAACCGCACGCACTCCGCTAGTGGTAAGAGAACAAGGAAGAATAGATCGTCAGTCACACGCCCGATCGCGTTTTCAGAATTCGTTTACGACTATCTGCAGGAGGATTTATTCGGAAAGAACGTCTTATTCCAATGGAAAACGTGCGTGTAGTTGGAATTACACAAAAATTTTAAATGTGGTATAATTACTCAAAATTCTCGCGCTTTTCAATTCCCTGAGTTAAATGTTCGCGTTTAGTTTGATTATCCTCATCTGCTGCGCACAAGCGCGGTCGCATGACATGAACCGTTCGCCACGGTGTAACCTGTGGTAGCTAAGGGCAGAAGAATGTAACTTCACTTGCATCAAATATCATACGATCGCCTTAAACAGCTGAATAAAAAAGGGCACTTCAGGAAATTGAGCCAGTGTTGCGACGGCATTGGAAGAGAGCGGTGTGCAGTCAACTGCTCTGTCGCGCCGGGAGTGTGGCTATCAGTTCTATAGCTTTCAGTTTCTGATTGCCTTCAAGGTGTTCAAATTACGCATACTACTTTTCCAGTAAATTATTTACTGCAGGAAAATGATTTTACGTATCAGCTGTAATCCATTGGAAAGGAATGCTCACTGAAATAAGTTATCCTTTTACTTTCTCTTCGTGATACAAGAGTTCTGGATTTGACTAACTATGAGAGAGGCCAAAGGTGTCACGGTGAAGCAATTAAAGTAATTTCTTTGCGCAACTGATGGTTAAGTTCTTGTGAACACTAAGGAGCAGCACGTTCATTGCTTCATAAAGAGACTATGCTTTGCGTTATCATAATCTTAGTAAAATTCGTTTTTGTACCACACTTTGCTCTTGCTGATGTTTCCGGTGATCAGCAGTGGTGGTCAGCTGCAGTCAGTGAAACAAGTGGGCTGCATTTTTTTTAATGAACGCTCAGAGAATTTGCATGCGAGTCTGTTCATTCGTCTCTTACTGACGTGTCTGCTTCGAAATAGTGCTGTAGTGCTGAGCTCTTAAATGAAAATGATACTGTAGGGTAGAAAATACGAGTGTTTAAAACCTGAAAGGAAGTTTTCCCCGTTATCAGGTTGTATTGGAAATTACGTTGCTTTTGGAAACGAGAACTTCTGAAACTTTTTTCTGTGGACAGTGCTGAAACACGAATGCATTTCTGCTGCTTGGTCTAATTTCTACCCAACCGCGTGTCAAAGCATGCTAAAGCTTTAAAAAAATGGCACTGTAACTCTTCGTTTACTAATTTTATTTCATATCAGAGAAACATATTAAATTTGAAATACGTGCAATATATTTGTGCTTTTCTAACATTTTTTTGTTAATTTTTTTTACTTTAAGGCTCCAACACAGAAATTCTGGCAACACTGACATTTTTTGCATTCCTAAACGGTAATGAACAAATGTTAGTTAGGTTAAAGTTAGGTCAGGTTAGGAAAAGATCTTTTACAAACCAATGTGGGAGCGAGATCACGGTACATAAAACGTGTTGTAAAATCATCTTTATCTCACGATATACGAGTAGATCATTTTGCTCCGGGTTTCATGTTCATTATTCGTAATACTCGAATAAAAATACACTAGAAAAGGTACATCCAATGCGTTTCTGTGATGAGTATTAATTGAAAAAATATCCAAATTTTTATTTCATGCTTGAGATGGGAAGTGTGTAACGGGTAACATTGTAACTCGTATTCATGCTACGACTTGACCCGAGCCTCGCGCTAGGCTTCAGCTGTCATGCTGTATGCGCTCGCACCCGTTAGACGTTCCTCCAGTTAGTCTTATTTATTGAACAAATTTCTATTATGTTCTCGGTGTCGATTCTTTTTGCGTGAAAATTGATTCGAGCAATGTGGTTAATTTTATTTCAGTAGTTTTTTCTTTGCTTAGGATTTCTAAATTTATTTCTGCACTAACAAAGTGATATCATTTAAAGGGGATGCATGCATGCATATTCAGAACTTTGTGTGATGATTACCCATTTTCGAACACATACAGTGTCAAATTCTTGGTTTCTCCAGATTTTCCCCCTATACTTATTACAGCGTATTTACATGAATTGATCTGCAGGAATTTTTCTCTCTAATTATATGACGTAGGATTTGATAAAGGCAGAGAAAGTCGTCCCTGACCCGAAGATTCCTGCCGTAGTACGTTCGACCTCGGTTTTGTAGTCGAATTTCACTCAGAATCAGTTCGTCGTACTGCGGCAATCGCACCTCATGCTCCTACTAAGCGAATGTCGGTCAAATTCCCGCGTGACGTTTGATGAGAATTTGTACTTAAGTATTACTTGTGCTTACGACCGCACTACATGTAGGATTGATACATCCACGGGTGCATGATGGCTTCAAGTTTGTTAGTATATTCATTCTGAATAATAACTTACTGTTGGAAATTGTTACTTCAACAACTTTAGCTGATAGTGTGTTAGTGGTTGTGAATTCTATTTGTCATCCAACTCTGAAGTAATAATGCCCATTGTTGATTCTGGTGTGAAAACTTGGATAACTATTGATTTAGAGAGTTGAATTCACAATAATAATATAATCATTCTTGCTTCGCTTCACGAAGCAGTAGGGACCATTTTTGGCATGATACTGTGGTTTATGGTGAACTCGGAGTAATATTTGAAGTATAAATGTTCATGTCATTTCTTATTTAGTTTTCGCTTCCCTTCTTCAATGACCTAATGGTACGCGTTAGCCGTTAGGTCACTAGCGAGACTATCGGTGTTGGGGGTCGGAGATAACTGCCGCTAGAAATCTTCTCGTTAAAAAAACTCCATTCAAGTCTTGAGATGAATTCAAGTGTACTTTGTATCCATGATACGTAGGTACTCATTAACAATGCTGCGACGGATGTCACACGGGACTACCACGACTTTACCGAAATTTATACTGGGAACCGAGGAAGCAAGCAGTGGTGCCGCGTTACTGTCTGCACCAACCGTCTGCCGCACCACTCAGTGTGACGTCACCACTGCCCTGACCTGCGCCAGAGATGAGAGGATTACCTCTCTTGTGAGACTCTCGCGCCTCACGTAAAATGACTTCAAACGGCTTCAATTCGTCTTTCTTCATCTTTTAACGAATGTGACTCGTGAAGGACCTGTTACTGTTTGAATTGGAACCTGTTTTGCTGACGTCACTCTGGCTGCGTGCCCGTTGTGGATAGAATTTTCTAGGGAACCCTGCCGCTGGAAATGAACCTTGTAACGACCACTGTTATTTCTAGAATACGGTAGAAAATAATATAGTTTAGTCTTGAATGAATATTGTTCCGTTCAAAACCTGAGTGTGCACATGAATGCACGAAATATGAAAGCATTATTTCGCTTATTCACTAAACGAGCTGGTCGTTCTCAAGATGCTTGTGGCGTATAGAGACTGTAAACTCGCAATTTCAAAGAGCGGACGTCTGGGAATCTGGGAATCATTAAGGAAAAAGTAGTTTTTGACTTGGTCCTTATATTGTTAAATTGGTCGACCTTTCGAGTGCTTTTTACAGTACTGGTTTCCTAGGCGTATGAATGAAGGTAAAAAACAAGTAGTGAGTAGTAATAGTAGTGAAGATGGCAGCGCTTCAGCAACTCGAGCTATCTCATTCTGAAAGAGAAGGGACCATTTAGAATGGACTTCGGAGGACGGGGAATCTATGCACAAGGTGTGTTCCCACACAAAATCTCCTACACATAGACGCAGCTAGTTAACAAGGAAGAAGAAAAGTTAAATAATCGTCAGTGAAGAAGGGATGAAAATGGAAAGAATTAAAGTGTGCACGAAAGAAAGAAATTCCGAAGGCCTATTTATGCTGAGATAACCTAACAGTACTCCCATAGGGGTCGCTAGTCCTCATAGCCTAGGTTAGTCAAACCTAACTAATTGGTTTAATTTTCAATCATGATACTATTATCCACAATTCATGAGGTGAAGTTTTATTTCCGAAAATAACGGAATTAGAAGGGTATTATTCTTCACAATACCTTGCGCTCGGGAAATTGACGCGTCTTCAGGCCAAGTAGAATTCCTAAGCTCCTTCCGAGAAGAATACTGATAGCCACTCTGATCGTCGTTGTCAGAGGACTTAATCTGCTTTGCTCCAAGTCGTCTTGATCCCCTCACTTGTGGATTGAAGCAGCTCCATAAACGGCAATCTGACGTATGTTCAGTTCTAATATTTACTTGTTTATCGAACTTCCTTTCCACATTTCTGTATCAGTAGTTCATTTACTTCTTCCAACCTCAGTGATGAATCCATTCAGGGACATGGCTGCTCCTGTGCGTGTCTTTTACCGAACTGCTTTTATGTGCGCGGTTGTTATGTAGGCGGAACAGAGTTGAAAAGTGCGAATGTATTTGTTGTGTGATGTTAAATGTGCGTGGGACAGCCCTCTCAGCTGGGCATAGGATGGGCGATAGGGTCTAGCTTAATTAGATTTTTCTATCGTATGCTTTAGGCACTTGCGACCCCAGGGAGGAACTGTTAGGATACCTCAATTATAGATACCTTTTCAGGACTTCTATCTTTCATGCCCACTTTACCTTTTTTCCAGTTTTACACCTCCCACTTCTTCTCAACTTGCTGTTTCTATGCACTGGGAATTCTGTGTTGGAATATACCTGTGCGTAGATTCCACATTCCCTACAGTTCATGCTAAATGGTCCCTTCTTTTCGCTCTTTTGAGATCGCTTTTGATGTGTTTAAAGAGCCTCAAGCTAATTGACGAATAAATACATTATGCAGTGCAGTGCGAAGTGTACTGATTAGTGCACTGTTCTACCGCTCAACTTTTCCGTTGATGCGATACATTCTCGATCAACGAACCTAAAAATGTAAAAATTGAAATATTTTTTCAGTCAAAATTTCACGTTCATTTTTCGTGTTCCAGAAATGAATGTTTCTGAAGATTTAGCAAATGAAAAAGCGCTCAAATTTCTAAGTCTACTAGGGACTCGCAAATGGTGTGCACTCTGCTATTTCAATGAGGGAAGGTTTTACCTACGAGGCGTGACGCCCCGAAAATAAATCCCGCTGTGTAAGATAAGATGAAAATTTGTGTTTGAGCAATTGTTTTACGAAATAATCATTCCATGAACTATTTTTCTTCACAGTTTCCACCGATGTTAAAATATTTGCAATAGCGGGCAGCCAGCTTACAGTTCGTAGGCAACCGTACCCCGCATAGAGCGGTATCACCCGCATAGAGCGGCATTAACTAGCGCGGGAAATATTTGTTCGGTAAGGAGCAAGTAGAGCATATTATTGATGCAAATAGGAAGATAGAGCGGTTGTTTGCTGGAACCGATGTAGCTTTTAATGCAGTCTGTACCTTCCTCAGACAACCTTGCCGCTAATGATAACAGCCATAAATCTACCATCGATTTTTCTCTGACCCGAGCGGCAGGATGTACTAAACTAACTAAAGTACATCAGCGAGACCTTACTGGGCTGCGGTGTAACACGACCCTGTGAGGGCAGTGCTCGTGAGGGTGAAGTGTTCAACGAGGTCAGTGTTGCAGTCAATGATCCCATTGGCCTTCAGATGCCTCAGTGTACGGGCAGTGCCCATTCGTTTTGGAGTGGTTTTTTTAATGAGCGTCCACGTTTACGGGTAGTCCGTTGCTGCTCATGACGGGAGTAATTTTTTCAAGATTGTTGAAGGACTAAAGCAATCTGTTGTACCTTGAATCCAATGTACGTACCCCTCATTAAGTGATGATTTTAGCCCTTAGCAGATTTTGCAGGAAAATACTGCCTTAATTTCAGAGATCTGCCACTCAACGCAGGCCTCGCGACCACTTCGGTCTCTGGAAAACCTGCAGAGGAGCTAAATAAAATCAACCATAGCTCCGCGGTATAACAAGTTCCATTCGGGAGAACTTCTCAAAAATATAAAATTGATGAAACGCAGTTGAGAATTAAAGTACTTAGAGTATATCTCATAGCGATTCATGTGGCTTATATATGCAGCTTTTGCTGACAATTTATATCACACATTTTATTTAATTCTCTTGCTAATAATTACGAAAACATGCCACAAATATTTACAAATTTCTCCTCAATTAACTTATGGTCTCATGGAGTAGAAGCTTCGTCGAAGGTTAGGCTGAGCGTCCGAGTGTGACTTGGACGACTGCACGCCAGGGCTCGAGGACGACCCCGTGCGGTTGGTTACGTCAGATTCAGTGGCGTGAGTCGGCCATGTTGGTCGTGCCGCGTTGCGACGGCGCTGTCACGTCCTTGTGTGCGTGTGTTCTGCTGTCTCATTTCGATACGAGTTTTCAATTTTGATCGAGGTAATGATAGGAGAAACTTAATTCATAATGAAGAAAGTTTTAATATGCTTCATGGTAGTGAGCCAAAAATTTGGCTCTGATAGAGGAAGCTTACTTATTAGTAATAAATGAATAATTAATTTAATTTGGAGTCAATAAACATTTCTAGCTTGACCTTATATCTATAATATCTATAGATGTTGCAATCAATTACGTTTGAACGAGTTTTTTTTGTTTGAATTGTATTAAAATCATACCTAAAACCTCTGTGGCATGTGGTACATATTGTGCTTTGTCCTGAACTGACTGAAAAGCGTAACTTTTCCAGAAAGTCAGTTCTGAAGTTAACAAAGTTATTCAACGTATTAATGAAGTGCATTTTTCATTTCGTTGAGTGCAAATTATTCGTAAACACAGCTCTAGTTTCAGGGACTGCTTAGTTTTAATCAGTGCTTCATTATTCAGTTCTAAGTGTTCACGCTTATTATTCTATTGGCTTATTCGTACTAGAAAACTATTCTGCGTTAGGGGTCTGTAGTGTGCTGTGGTAAAATTAAATGCGGGAAAAGTTATTTCAGACAGGGCCTGGCCACGTCATGCGTGCTTGCTTTGAAACTTTATTATCAATTCCAACACAGTTGACATTCGGTACATCGTTGGGTTTTTGATGCCTGATATGTAACAATGGACGCGTGAGGAACGTGAGGTTTTGAGCTTCCGTTTCCGAAGGAAGCACTCCGTGGTTCTGCGAAAATCCTAATGCCACATCTGGGAATCGAACCCTAACTTGCCAGAACTTCTCGTTTAATACGGTTCCAGTGCGCCTTGGAGCCCTATAAATGAGGCACCAACCATTGCAGAATTTGGACTGTGCAAATTTTCATCACGATCAACTTTCTGTATCATGTGTTATTTCTTAATAATAGATGCGATTTTCATAATAACTTTTGGTTAAATCTGAAGCTGTGTTTTATTTAACTTCGTTTCAGATAATGCTCAAAGTTATCGAAGTTGTCGTGGTCACTTTATTTCTCCCTGAATGCCGCTCATATCATTTTCTTGCCGTGCCGTTTAAAAAACTTCTGTTGTGTTGTGTTATGGTTAGTTATTTTTGATGAATCCTGGGGGCAGAAGTTGTCGTTCGAAAAAGCTATGGTGAAAAGCAATATTAATTGCCCTAGACTATTTCGTCCGAAAGTTGGACTTGTCTGGTCGCATTGAAATTAATACTTCGTTAGTAGTATGTCTTAGTATTTATTGTAAATAGTTCATCTGGCGGGCATTTGAAGAAATTAAATTCGCTAGGATAACGTCATTTATTTCGTTTTTTCCAAGTAGTTGATTTTTTCTAAGTAGTTGAGCACAAGGAACCAAGTATTCTGTGAGCGTGTGAAGCGTCTGAGCTGTTACCTGGCAGAGTGGACGGTGGTGAGGCAGTGTGTATAGGCTGGCCAGTCATGGAGCGTGTTGAGCATTCCTGCCCTGCTCTCAGTGGGACCATGCGGTGGCGCACTCGCCTCCCTACCACGGCACACTCGCCTCCCTACCACGGCACCCTCCCCTCCCTACCACGGCGCACTCGCCTCCCTACCACGGCACACTCGCCTCCCTACTACGGCGCACTCGCCTCCCTACCACGGCGCACTCGCCTCCCTACCACGGCGCACTCGCCTCCTTCAGAACAACGGACTTCAGAACAATAGGGAGGGGTACCTGAATATCCCCAACTCGGTTGATCTCAGAATGCAATTTTAAAAATTACCCATAAGACTTTTGGGCGGATAAGTTTTTCAATATTTTTGTAGAACATTGTGCCATGTTGCCTATAGGTGGGGTATTATTGGACCACTTCTTCTTGTTTAATCCGTTAATGCGAACGTTTCTCACCGGTTTAGTCCGTTGATGCGAACGTCAACTGCAGTCTCTTTGGTGACCCTGCGCTGGGTCTGACATTACACTATTTTGTATCCTGCCGCTCGTGTGTGACGTGCCGTGTACCGATATACAAACTGAGTGCGACCATGTTTACTGACTACTAAAGACGGCTAAAGATGGACACTTAGCGCGACTATATTTACGGACTATGAATGATGCACGTCAGACTTGTGTGCCTCTAAGGAAGGTGTAGATTATCGACTTTCTTTCAACTAAATATATTCCTGCGTTTAATTCACGGTTCGACCATGTCCGAACAACTTCCCTCAGCAGCTCAGTGAAGGAATGAAGCTTCAATTGGGTTAGTTTTGAACTCAGTTACGCCTGGCATGCAACCGTGACAGTGCAAATCAGGCTAATCTAAAACAATCTCATGCCCCCTTGTTCCGTTTTAGTGATGTACTTATTCAATAGAGGTTCTAACTATGAATGACTTGTTTCCTCAGTTTGCTAGCGTGTGGAGTGAGGTGGAACACGTCTACACTTCGTATAAGCGTCAATGAGATCTATTTCTCTTCACAGTGCTGGCTTCATGGGTGCCCGTACATGCGTAGTGTAGACGTGTCTTGCGTTACTAAGCGTACAGAGCTGCAGAGTGATGCTTCCTGTTGGTGTTGGTGAGCAAGTCTGTGCAGCGCCAGCAGTATATACTCCCTGCCTTGTTATTTGCTTGCTTTTTGTCGTACGATTCGGTTGTCGACCATGCTGCCCGCTGAAATTTTGTTATTGTTAATAAGACCTACGTGAATTCTGAGATAAACGTTGCTGTGAAAATTCGGTTTTCGTCTGACTATTTTGGGAATTCCGATTCACAAATGCCAAAACTCCCACAGCTGAAACTCTCCCTTGATGCGAAAGTGAGTTCGTTAATTAACGTCGATTTTGTTTCTTTCTTGAATTCGCGTCTCAAGAAACTAACATCGCTTAGTAGGTATACTTCAGCCAAGGTGTTTACGATGCAGAGGCGTACATAGCAAAGACTAGTATTTTTCCTCAAGTTTACTTGGCACAAGAATTTCGTGATGGTTCTATGGTAGTAATTTGACAATGGCTGCTTATAGCATATCTTTTTTCTTTTGTTCACATGTGGTTCTGCAATTCCTGGGAAAATTCATGCCGATTTTTGCTTCAACCGTTAAAATAAAGTTGCCGTACTTTGTTCAATTATATCATATCAGGTGAAATAAGTTACTCGAAAAATATAGAGTACATCTGAAGCGATCGTTCATTGGCCAAACGTTGGGGGCATGAACTGTGCCATTGATGATTCGTGTTCGTTTTTGGTAATTTGAAGGCGTACTTATCCTTTGCCAGTGTATCAGTATTAAGATAAGTTTTAAGCTCATTTATGAAGGACCTACAAATTTCCTGATCTCAGCCCTGCAGTTCTACTCCTTCATATAACACTTGTTTCGGTGTAATACTATACGTAATATAGTTCCGGATTGTACACAGTTTAGTGTATGTTAGTTCAGTCGTGCCGACCTGCGCTCCCAGCCACCAGACCGGCGGTGTTCACCAGCAACACAACATCGCCCAGGATTGCCGGGCTGCTAACGCGTGCATTCACGATAAACTTCGTTACAATCGTATTTGTTAAATGGCACGTTTATCCTTATTTTTCATGTCAGGTTGTCAGAATCTGTTCTTCGTATTTTATGTTCACTTCGGGGAATTTTGAACTATTTCTTGACATAGTTTCGTTATTTTTATAGGTTACCATGATTTCTAGAGTCAATTTTATCATTTGGTATTTTGCTTTTCTCAGTGATGGCTGTTTACTCTTGATATATGTTAGCTAACCTGCATGACGTTCGCTTGCACAGTGCTCAATTTCGTTGGAGGGTAAGAAAATAGTGTTGAGTGTGGCAGAAAGGGCGAAAAATTAAGTGGCTTCTGCTTGTTAGATAAAACAACACTCCCATTTATTATTTAGTACTACTCATGGGAGTAATTTTCCCGTATTTTGGTTCATGCATTCTACAGTGTAATCCTGTATACAGACTGATACAGGAAGAAACTAGCATTCGGCGTTTTAAAAGCGTCCATCCTTTCTGCCGCACATGACATGCTGAGTGTGAAGTGACGGGAGGTAAGTACGGGCGCAGGTGTGCGCTGGATCAGCTGTAAACATCCAGCTGGATCAGCTGGATGTTTGTACCACTCGTGGAGACGGAGTCAGTTTTGCTGGCACAAGTCTCGCAGGTTGTGTGCAGGTTATTATACATTTAGCGTTCGAGGTTTTCATTTTCTTAGCTCTATCGAGTACTTGTGCTAGGAATTGAAGAACGGTAAGTCTTCATTAACATCATTAATCCTGATACACCAGTGCACTCTCTGCTAAGTATTCCTGTTCTAATATCTCTCCAATGGCCTGCCCTAATTAGTGTAGTGGAGAATTTATCGGGCAGCGAGTCATGATGTATTTATTATGTATTGAATGTTCTATATTAATGTACAGTATCTCCTCTTTCAGATCGAAAGCTTATGAGTAGTGTCTTCTGTATATCTAGTCATTTTTAGGTCTGAATTATTGGGGCACTTGGTAGTCGAATTATTGAATCCTTGCGCGTTCCAGTCTTTTGTACTCAGTGGAGATATAATTCTGTTCAGAGCGAATCAAGAAAGCAAACAAAGCATCCTGGTGTCATCCAGTTGATTTTTGTCATCTACCACCACCACCACCACCACCACCACCACCGCCATGTCGTCCTGTGCCTCAGGGGCCATCATCCGACGCTCGGCACCTCTCGTGAGTTGAGGTTTTTCATGTGCGCTTATCTCAACTCCTTGTTTTGCTGTACATTTAATTAAATGTAACCTTGATTTCTTTAATTGAAAATTTTAATTGCTGAATATTTTATATTCGTACCTTTTAATTTATTTTTACGCCTGTTATCTACGTGGTTCACGTGAAATATTTTCTAAATTACCGTGCTATAGCTATACTTGAGGAAATGATTTAGAAAAAGAATGTATTTCTTTTCATTTGGTATAAGATTTTGATTTTCGGTACTAGAAACTAATTTTGTATTCATTCTCAAACGCACCATGAATTTAAGTGACCAGTCTTGGGCTACTCTCGTGCAAACAAAATACAACTCTGTGTACCGTTCTTGCTTACATTTAATGATGAACTTTAAATCCAGAGCTGCTGGCCTGATCACAAACTGTTCTCATTAATGACATCGATTTCTTTACGAGACATGTGGGCATAGACTTTCACTCGTCCACTTGCGTACGCTAAGAAAGAAATTATACGTTCAAATACTTAGCTCTGTAAGTACAAGTATGTCGTATTTAAACATATTTAATTATTTATTAAATGTTGTTATATTTAGCACTCTATTAAATATTATATTTAGTATTGTTATACTATATTTATGTTTAGTAATGATTAATATCAGAATATTGTGATCGTCGTCCCCAGGGCGACACTGTTAGGTTACCTTAGCATTAGCTAGGCCTTTGGAACTTCTGTGTTTCGTGCCCACTTAGCTTCTTTCAACTTTCACACCTTCGCTTTCTCTTTGATTTTTCGTTCTTATCCTTCTTAACTTGCTGTTTCTCTGCGCATGGGATCCAGTGTGGGAACACACCCTGTGCATAGATTCTCCGTTTTCCACAGTCCATTCTAAATGTTCCCTTCATTTCGCTGTCTTCAGGTCACCTTTCATGTCACCAAGACTACAACTAACTAATGTTGTATTCGTCTTAGAAAATTAAACTTGAGGATGACACGTGTGTTTTGTAGGCCAGTGCACTGAGGTCCCCATGAAATATTCGCGTTGTTGGCGACTGGTGCAGCCACTCGAACTTTGAAGAGTGCTGTACGATGTTAGTTATTTTTAGTTCGGAAACGAGTGAATAATTATGCATTTCGTGGGTATGAGCGCTCGATTTGCATGGAAATATTCGGCTTTTCATGTCAATTGTAGAAATGCTGAAATTGGAAGAAATTTTTATGAAACACCATGGCGATTTGGGGTTAGTTTAAAAATTTTAAAATTTCCTTGTAATGTCCATTACATTAAAAACAATTCAGCATCAAATTTGTGGACGATCGAACCAGAATCTGCTTATTTCTTGTAACTCGATTTGAAAGATAGCCTCTGAAATAAATTTGGGAATTTGCTTCGTACGAGAAGAAGTAAATATAAAGTGCCCTATTAGATTATTGCTATACAGGAGAGATAATTTATGTAGACATATGCAATTGGACTGCGTTCACCTGCGTAAGAAAATCTAGTTGCAGTCCTAGGAAACGGTCAATATTGATGCATTAGCCTATTTAGGGTTGGGTTAGGTTAAAATATCCAATCCCCACCTAAAGAAGTATGTCGCACTCAAATAAGGTGTTTTATGGAGTGCCTTCATTGAAGGATACACCTATTCTGTAAATTTAAGGTTCGATGAATATTTGAATTGGTTCAGCTAAATAAGACGAGTTTCATTTATAAGATTTCAAATAAAAAGTGTCATTACTCGTCATAACTTTCCTTAATGTCATGGGGTTCTCTCGAGGACGGACATTTTATCTCCATTCATTAGATGTATCATAGGTATATATATATATGTTCATACATGTATTTAAAAATGTATATGTATAGGTGAAACATTTTCATCCATAATTTTCGTTTTCCATAACCGCTCGCCACGCTCACATTATGTTTATTTATCGCTTTGTGGCGGGGCGTAAAGTGTTCTGGACACAACTAGGCGGCTATACATCGTGGCCCCGGTGACCTAAGGTATGCATAAATATGTTCACTGGGCTGCGGAACAGAGAAAAGATTAACAATGAGACGGCTAAAAAAATTAGACTAGACATTGAGAAGCACCAGCTTTACTTTATGCACCACTCTGATCTAACGATGACACCATCGGAGAGCGCTTTCGTTCGAGCGTGACACAATGTTGTGGTCTTTGTAGCGGTTGGAGATGTCTTCATTTGATGTTGCAGCCCCTGCTTGTTCCTGCAGGCGCTAACGCAGTAGTAAAGAATATTGATGTTAAAATTGGTTCTCCGTTTCGACTCGAGGACTATTATAATTATAATTTAATACTGCTGACTAAAGTTCTCCCATGAAGCTATTCAGACTCGAGCTTTCAATGAGTGGGTTAAGGACCCGTTTTTCCTTTTCGAAGAAGCGTTTCTTTTCGAGCTCAATCATGCTAGCTTGTAGGCTTAGTTATATTTACATTTGATGTCATTATTTTAAATTTTTCACAACTGAATTTCGAACCAATTTCTTAAATATTTTGAGAGGTATAAATGTGTGGCTTAACTGCTTGAAAAAATATCAAAGTGAGTTTTGCCAGCATTCAAAGAGTATTTTGTACAATTTCTTGTACCACATTGATGCACCATGTAGTTGTACCATCTGGATAACTGGTCAAGATGGCAAATTTTTCAGCAAGAAAAATTTGGTCTTGAAGCAGTAACCAAAAGTGCAAAAGTAAATGAAATGAGCGCGCCAGACCGATACCGCAGTGCAAGTGGCCAGCACTGATCACTGTCAAGACACGCATCGAATGACGCATCAGAAATCTTTTCAAGCTGACGTGTGAAGTATCTACGAATTACTGAAGGAATGAAAAAGAATGACTCAACGAATGGCTCGATGCATCGACCCGTGTTGCTCTGCATGCAGTCGTGCCGTGACGGGCTTAGTTGCGGCAACATGGCAAATTTGTCATAAAACTTGGGAAGCTACAAAATTAAGAAAGAGAACTCATATCCCGCAGAACTTTCTAGTAAAAATTAATCACAAGTATTTAAAGTTTAACAACGGAGAAAATCAGCGTGCGGAAGCAAGCGTGTCAAGTATTTCGAGAGGAATCGCCAAGGTTTTCTTGTTAGACGTGAGCTCAGTGAATTCTTTCTGTTATTTTAATTTTGATCATTACCTCAGTTGAAGACAATCCATCTCGGAAATAACATCGAGCATGACGAGTATCACGATCTCTCTATTCGAAGTGTTTCATCATTTACGTGTTAAAAAACTGTCGAGGAATTGACGTGGCTGATGTGAAACGTGCTTACAAATAAGGAAATTATCGTTGGTTCCAGACCTATTAAATTAGAAAGTACTCATCAATCGGAAAGAAAGATTACCCTACTCGAATAATAGAAATTTTAATAGACATTCGTATAACGTATTTCATCTACTCTTGTTCAAATCTATAAAATGCACTACACAAATCGAAGTAATGCACTGTGAGGACTTCATTAAAAGCTTTACTGTGGGGATATATGTGTGCACATGCCTATAGTTGCAGTTGATGCCTGAGCTTCCCTCATGCGTGGCGTGATGTGAGCTGTTCGAGCGATTACGAAAACACGTACCCCGAAATTTTGAAGCATCGCCTGCTCCGTACCGTCGTGTACCATGGTCCTACATCGCTACTAAATACAGACAATTTCTGTGGACTTAATGTCATAGAGAGGAAGAATGTGTTATCTTTTTGGTGACTTATTATGTAAAAAAATGATTGCGTATCGATTGAGCGCCAGGTTAGACAGTTTCGGGCCGATTTCGCGGTTTATTCGTGGAAACTCCGTGGTGGAAGTGAGGAGACCTGCTCCTACCGAAATGTCGGGTCTTCTGAAGCGAGCGAACTGATGAACCTCATCTTTTGTGGTAAAGACTCTGAAACATTTATTGATGACTTTATACTCTTGATATAAGGGAGTAAAATGGAATGGATTTTTCGTTGAGACACAACGAATTGAATTCGTGACAGTTTCATTTTCATAACTATCTACTAGAATGCATATGTAAAATTTTTGTTTGATACAATATTGGAACAAAAGTTTGTCACACCCTGGTAAAATGCAAATATAATTTAAACTATTTTTTCCAATTTTTTTCAACAAATTTGAAGAAAAAGAATGTAGTGACAATAGTTCCGTTCAGTGTCATAGTACCGCACCTGCTCTCTCCGTGACAACAACCATCAATAATCCCGCTAGAAACTATCACTATCAGTTGATGAACATATACTTCACGCCTTCGCAAGTATGCATTTTTTAATTATCTGTTTATATGCTTACCATTTATTCAAGTGAAAAAATGAACCTTCAATGAGGTCCCTTCTCAACGCACGCAAATGTGAAGTACAAAAATCACGTTTAGAAAGATTTAAAGTTCTATAGAAAAAAACAGTAAACTTGTGAAACAGCACTCGCTCTCTACACCATCTGGACAAAAGTATCTCCCTCTTCCCCCCCTTTCCCCCCGTTAACTAAAAAATATCTTTGTTAATTCCAACGGGTTTTACCGTTGAGTTTTCAATGCCTTACAACTACTGACGCGTGAGGGATGTGAGGTTTGAGCTTCCTTTCCGAAGTAAGCACTCCGTGGTTACGTGAAAATCAGTGCCTAAGCCAGGAGTCGAACCCTCACTTTCCAACTTTGAAGCGCTATCACGTTAACCATTGCACCATGAAGACCCTCTTGGGAATGCATCATGGTAGGTGACGTGGCAGTCCTCTTTCCAGTCCTAGCTATTGTGGGTGGTGACGTGGCAGTCCTTTTTCCAGGCCTAGCTATTGTGGGTGGTGACGCTAGTCTCGCGATGACGGGGTTGCCGGACGGACTCAAGTCACGCCAATTTCTCCGGCCTTGACCGAGGCTGAGTGTGTGTGTCCTGCGGGTGCGCGTTGGCGGAGGTGTGAAGCTGTTCTGGCCGTTCGCTGTGCACTGGCTCTGCAAGTGCTGTGCACGAACCGCGCCTGTGCAAGCTACACGCTAGCGCAGCGCGTGTGCGCGCTACACGTTAGCGCAACACGCGCTTGCTGTTGCCGCAAACACGGCTGGCTGAGCTCAAGGACTTCTGATCGAATGACTGGTATTTTTTCTTCATTGAATCTTTGTACAAACTTCTGACTTAATTTTTCCTTGCGTTCACTTTCGTTTCCCTGCGCTTACTTTCGTTTCCTTGCGTTTACTTTCGTTTCCTTGCGTTCGCTTTCGTTTCCTTGCGTTCGCTTTCGTTTCCTTGCGTTTCCTTTCGTTCAGCCTTCGCAGTCAGGCATTTGATATCAGCTCCATATATTTTACCAGTAACGGAGAGCAGCTCAGTATCTTAGATTAGGTTTGATACTATGGCAAGGATTATTTGTCTTTTTCCATGATTTACCTGATAAATCTTTCCATATTTCATGACTATGCTTATGTGATCGTTCAGAACTGGATACTGGAATGTTATTTGAAGTATGACACTTTTGGCTTTACTCTAATGTAATATTCCTGCGTGGGGGGGAGCCGAGTTTGTGTTCAGGTTGCGATGAATTAGTTTCTTTCTACTCAGATTTCACGCTTGACTTTCTGTAGGACTTTTTTCATTGGACCATTGTTATGATTTGAAGCGGAACCCAAGCTTCTCATTCGACAATATGGCAATTAACGCATTTTGTGTGACTCTTATTAGTGAAGAGGCAGTGAATTATTACCTCTGTGCTAAAGTGATTGCTGCAAGCTTGAGGTGAGACTGCGCGGTTAAAATCCGAGTTTTCGTGGTGTTTGAATTTGATTAAGGCACAAATGCTGTTCCCTCAGTGCGGCACCGGACTAGGAATGAACAGAGGTGCTGGACACGAAAGCGTCTCCTAGTAGACGGGCTGTTATTTTCTGCATTTTTAGGAATTGAGCTCAGGAACCCTCGGAAGATCAGCAAAATTCTCGAACTTCATTTGTAAATTCGAGTGCTTGCCAAATTGACCTGGTGAACCGAAAGCGAACCTGAAATTGTAAGTGAACTTCAAGCTGAAACTGAGTCTCACCGTTGAACAAAATTTGGCAACGGTTGTTAAATTCTTATCATGATTTTCATAATAATTTCTACCCTCGTAATCTAGGGGGATATACCTTGGAGGTAATGGTTTGGATACGCAATCCCATTGACAACTGAAATTATGGCTAAGCAAGGTTTATGGTCTGACACTTGTATGCGTGCCACTGTGCAGGACGTTCAAGGAGCTTTCGACTTGAACGCGTCTCATATGTCAGATGCTGCAGGCTCAGAACCGTGATCGAAATTGCTTGTACAAAAATAAATTCTCTATGGGTCAGCTTTGGGTATTTATTCCAAGAAAATGAGTCCTGCAATCAAATTATTGTTATCCCTTAACAAGTCACGGATGTCAGCTGTAAAGGTTCGGAATGACGTCATTTTTATGCATGTCATCTTGACACGCCCCAAGTTTGGGCCAACGAGCCAGAGCTCAGTTTTTTTGTA
The DNA here is from genome assembly GCA_014899125.1 of Orchestia grillus. Classification (NCBI taxonomy): domain Eukaryota; kingdom Metazoa; phylum Arthropoda; class Malacostraca; order Amphipoda; family Talitridae; genus Orchestia; species Orchestia grillus. The sequence continues at coordinate 27,648 of VOMN01113870.1, read as the reverse complement.
AGAGATTGCGTGTCCACAGGAAGTCCAGGATTGAACAATGGAGTAACACCTCCTCCAGTGCCCCCACTCCAGCATTGTTCAGCTCTCTTGTCAATGTTCTGGCTCGTCAGTTGCCCCCTCCACCTGCCTGCAGCTCCAGAATTAGGAGCATAATTTTCTATGGAATCAATTATCGATCATTTTCTTCTCCTATGCAGCCACGCAAGCGTGCTACAGCACTCCAGTCTTCCCTGCTTTTTTGACGCTGCTGCAAGGTTTCATTCTCTACCTTTCTCTTGCTTGTTGCTGTCATACGTCGGTCCGTGGTCACGAGATAGCAGGGTTGTAAACGTCCGTATCTCGACTGCGTGGAGGAAAAGACAGGAGCTTTGTTGCCACGGCTTCATGTGCGATGAAAATGGCGTATGAGTCTATGTATTACATGTTACTTGAGGTTTCATGTGCGATTTTAGAACTCTCTCATGTGAAGTCTGTTAGGAACTGTGGTAATCGGTTGATGTTCAGATATTCTGCTTCTACATCAAAGTACAGAGCTGTAATGTGATGTGCACTGCGTACTGGAGCCGCTGCGAATCGATGGTTGTGGTATTCAAGTCGCCTGAATGCTGTGTGCCAGGTGCGCTGGGGCAAATACAGAAATAAAATCTCGTTACGCAATGTTAACTTGCTGTTTTTGCCACTTTAGCATGGACTTGCTGATCTTGAAGGTAATATTATCTTGTAGGTAATATTATCTTGAAGGTAATATTATCTTGAAGGTAATATTGTCTCGAATTTAACATTATCTCGAAGGTAATATTATCTCGAAGGTAATATTATCTCAAAAGTAATATTATCTCGAAGGTAATATTATCTCGAAAGTAATATTATCTCGAAGGTAATATTATCTCGAAGGTGATATTATCTCGGAGGTGATAGTGTCTCGGAGGTGATATTATCTCGGAGGTGGTATTATCTCGGAGGTGATATCTCGGAGGTGATATTATCTCGGAGGTGATATTATCTCGGAGGTGATATTATCTCGGAGGTAATATTATCTCGGAGGTAATATTATCTCGGAGGTAATCCCTGCTGGAACGCCCGCTGTCAAACTCCTAACACACAAGTGCCCAAAGTCTGAACTTGGAAAGGAAATATTACGTTGCAACTATTTTGCGTACGTGCACGCTGTTGACGCATTAATAGACTAGTAATTCTGCACTATTCTGAATTCTACAGCGTCAGAGTTAGAGAAGAGACTCGAGCTGCACGGCGCTGTTGACTGACCTGATCTTTGGATTTCATTTGTTGGGAGTTCAGTAACATTTAGATGTTCTTCAGTATAATAATTGCTCTAAAATATTTCAGCAGATATTTACGCGCTTATTTGACTTAATCTTGTGTCGCAGCCGCAGTGTGTAGAGCATCCGTCGCGTCCCGACACGCGGGGGCATGGGTGAAAATTACTTGTGCTATTGTACATTTACTGAGAGAATTTCACTGCCAAAATAAACTTACAGCATACATGCTTGTAGTTACAGTACATATCCATCTCGCGTATTAATGGGCCCAGGATGACTAAGTACTTAAATGTGTTCTGAGTTTCACCCGAGTTTTTTTCTTGATATCTCGACAACATGCAAGACGCGCGAGTCCCTTTTCTTTGAGCTCCTCTGGTTATTGAAGTGAATTTTGATGGACTATTTAAATTCAACAGTACTGATTTTACAGTCGATTTGTTATGAGCTTGGCTGTTTCACAATTAATGTGGAAAACAGTATGTTACTCACCATAATCCTCAGTATTTATGTATACATAACATCTTTACATTATGTACGTCAAATTTATAAGCTACTTTTTCCTTTCGTTTTAACTGCATTGGCAAGCTGCATTATGAGTCATAAATCGGTATCTGCAAGCTACTTTCATGATATAGATTTGGAACTCGTGTCTAAATTAAGAAAGGGGAGATATTGTCGCGCGTAATGATTAGTTTGCCCTCTCCTAATTTGTTGCGTGACGTCTTTGTTTTCGTTGTCAGTTTCATGCATGCTAAGAGCATGCATCTAATCCGTTTGATCTCAAAGGATCATCTCCAGTATTTTCCCGCTCGTTCATGGTAAACAATCTATTTTCTTGCCATTTCTGGGCGATGTGAATGAATATACTTCGTACTATTCCTAATTTTCTTTAATATCGGATCGACTCATTGATTCAAATGAAAGCGTCTGATGGATTTTCTAAAATATTCGGTAGCTGTTCGATTTCAGTGTGCGTGAAATTGACGCTATATCAATGGATTGATGTGATGCAATAAAGGAATGTGACTTTTGTAGTCAGAGGGCCCAAAGTCTAGTAGTAACTCAAGAATGCACCACCTGACTCTTTGCTAACGGCGTGTTTCATTCTATTCTTAACTAGGAGAACAGTGGAACAAGTCCTACCACTAAACGAAAATTCTGTTTTTAGTTATGTGACGTAAAGTTGGTTTTCAAATTCCTCTCTTGATCTCGAATGTGTCAGTATTACTGCAGTTGGTGTTCCTCATGAACTGCTTGTTTGGATGTTGGTGTACGGAGGCGATAACTGCTCTAACAGGCCGTCATTGCTGTGGGAACTTGCGAAGACGACCTCTGTCAAATTGACTCTCGTGCGCTGCATGCACGTGTCTCTCATTCGTGTTTGAAGCAAACACCCGTCGCTTATTTCTCGGATTTTGTTGGTGAGAAGTTATTTCCATTGTCTTCTTCTCGGTAAAAGGACCGAGTCTACGATACTGTGTTTTGACTCCCCTGGCTATTCCTTTCTGTAAGTGAGGTGTCTCATTCTTCAGTGTGTAAACACGGTTGTGAAGGCTCTATGGATTCATGTTGATTTGTTTTCTTTTGTTATATGAAATTATAAGCTGGCTAAATATCCCAGTGAAGGTTACAAAATGTATCTTAGGTTTATCGAGATTGCTCGCACACTCGCACAATATGTATGTACGGGAACCATTGAATTCTGTCGATCGTACCTACTCTTGAGCGTTAGAGATGTAGTTTAGTTTCTGGTTTGATTATTTTAATTATCGACTTGGCTTTATAATATATTATAAAGTTTATAATGAGCTACATGGCTAAGTTAGAAATGAGGGTAAAGAATCGTCTGGTCTGTTCTCGATTTCCTTGGAGCAAAATTTTATGTAACCTTGAACATATAAGTAAAGCTTTTGAATACAAATAAAATCTTGCATAAAATGAATGAATACAGCATATTCATATTAAAGACAACATGTACAGCAATTCATCACTCTTAGTGATTTTGCAATAGGATCTGAATAGTGAAATAGTGCTTTATTCCGTCATGCAAGAAATACGTCGAATAGCATTTCAAATACGAAGGCTTCGAAGCGCTTGCCACGCGGCTTGTTTTGTTAGCACTGCTAATTTATTGCTCACTAGACCACCCGTACCCCGTTGGGGCACCGTTTTCCAGTCCCGTTCGAGCTGGTAATTCCTAATAAATAGCCAAATAAAACGACTCTCTCACTTTAGTCTCAATAAACCGTAGCCATGATACGATGCTAAACCCTTGTTAAGTTGTTGAGAGATGAGTTTTGAATTTCCGCCTTATGTTATTACTGAAGAATGTGCACCGTTACAAAACAAACAAGCAAGATGATCAGCGTTTTAGTATTACATAGTTAGATAGATTGCTGTGCCAGAGCTAACCACCAAACTTCCGTGTACACATCCTTCCTGTGCAATTGTTTCAAAGCTTGGCACCTAAAATAAAAGGCTTGGATTTACTTCCCTGCCTACAAACACCAATTAGTTGCAAGACTGTGCGTAAGAGTGCGGCTTATGCTCGAGGTAGGAAAGGATGAATACCCAATTTGGCGACTCTCACGGTGCCTCAGTATGTTGATCATTGGCTCTATTCTAAATATTTGTTGAGCTTGAAGTAACGAGACTCTACTCGCCCAAAATAGCAAGCATTCTACAGGCAGACATTTTCGGCGTGCTGCATGAAGTAGGAACCTTTAACGAGAATCGGTGCATCCTATTTCTTTGAACCCCTTTATTCTCCAGGCATTGCACTGAGTGGCCCAGAGGTAACTGACCCTTTTAATTAGGATCTCAAATTTAAATAGGATGCCCTGTAATTTGGTATCCTATTTACTCATCAACACCAGGGTGGCCCAGAGGTAACTGACCCTTTTAATTAGGATCTCAAATTTAAATGGGATGCCCTATAACTTGGTATCCTATTTACTCATCGACTCCAGGGTGGCCCGGAAGTAACTGACTCTTGTAATTAAGATGCCAAATTTAAATAGGATACCCTATAACTCGGTATCCTATTTACTCATCAACTCCAGGTCAGTTACACGCCTGGGCCACCCTGCAGTTGTCCATAGTGGAGTGCTGTTGATGACGACAAGTTCAAGGCTTAGAGCTGTAGAATACGAGCACCTGATTGTTTACTGATGTGGAGTATTGCAAAGGTAGCACACCTGCTCAATCACGTTTGAACTTAAATTTTTATGATGAGCCAACTTCTCATCAGCATAAAGAACTTCAGTTTTTAATCATAGTTATTAAAATTATAGTTTTGAATAGAGCATTTCTTGGTCGTTAAACATATTACCATTGCTTTTCATTTTCCCAAAGTTCTACTTTTCATCAAGTTTTCATAGTGGGGAGGCCTCTTGTCCACTCCTTCTTCCCAGTGTTCGTTCAAGCCGCGACTGGAAATTAAAGGCGTACTCCCATTGGAGCTGCAGCTCTGTGGTGTTGTGGCTGCAGCCTTGTGGTGTGGTGTGGTGTTGTGGCTGCAGCCTTGTTGGGGTCTGCTGTGATAGATTGCGTCGGATGATAATTATCGTATCTATTCTAAGTGAGATTCTAAGTGAGTAGGTTAGAGCTTTAGAGTTTTCTTAAATTATTTTTAAAATAACATGTTCATTTCCATTTCAGTTTTTCGATTATCTTTTACGAATTATCTTGCCAAACTAGTAGTAAATTTCCTCGCCTCTTATTGTAAGGCTTCCATGACATAAAGGGTACGCCAAAATAATTTCGAACAAAGTTTAACGTTGGAGGTCCAGTATGATATCAAAATATATCCTGATGAAAACGTTATCAACCGATAACGATAAAATACTTGAGCGCTAATAGTTCAGAGATATTTGCTCATACTGTTAGCTTCTTTTTCTCAGAGCTTGATAAACGCATTCCGAGGCCCGTCATTTCTCAGAACTCTATAAAACGCATTCTGAGGTCCGTCATTTCTCAGAACTCTATAAAACGCATTCTGAGGTCCGTCGTTTCTCTGATATTAAGTTCGATCGACAGTCCGAGTGTCATTTTATTTCTCTTTCTGTTTTTTACTCCCGATGACGTCTGTTGTAGCCACTTGCTGGTCCTGTTGTTCGAATGACAGTGAACATTTGTATTGATGAGAGCATCATGTTTGTAGAAATATGTTGCGGTTGTCGTGCGTCGTGTTGTCCAGATTTGAAGTCTTAATTTCTGGCATGGTTTCCTTTTATTTTCTTTGTCTTCCCATTCGTACGCCATCAAATCTGGAGTTTCAATTATACCAAAAAGAAAGATTTTATGGCCTATTAACTGTAGCGCCGATTTTCTTCGAGTGTGGAGTTGATATGGAATGACCTAATTATTGTGAGATTATTATTTTTACCGGTACGAAGTATTGCTCTAACGCTTGAAGGTGTGCAGTAATTTAGAGAGCGGACAAGTCGTTTATTAAATTTATTACTGGCATGATCCAACGGAAAGCTTACGTATGATACGTCTCGGTCTCAACTAATGGAGAATTTCTTTCATTCCATTTTAGGGAGCATACAAAACAGCGGAAAAGATTTTAATGCGAGAGTAAATTACGTTTGGTGTACATTTCCCGTATGTGATAACGCACCCACCGCTGGAAACGAAATTGTACAGCTGTCATTTACAGAAAAAATTCAAAGTTATTTTCGAAACGAATGAGTTTTTCTTAGCACTTGAAGGGGTGGTGTACATTTTGTTATTTAATATAAAGACCGTTTATGGCACATTCATATTCGCAGGCATTTCATGATATAAACAGAACAGTTGACAATTGAACGAACTGAAGGTTGTGGACAAAAATTTATTTAATAATTCATTTCGCAGGTACAAGAAATATTCCGTCATGGCACCCTGTACCAACCGTCACCGCCGACTGTTGTGGCGGAACACCTCGTGGAGCGCCAGGCCCAGAGGGCGCCGGGGGCGTTAGGGCCTCACTTCAGTAGCTTCTACAAGGGCGACGGCACACCCCTGGCGCCCCTCAGTGTCGTCACGCCCCTGGCGCCCCTCAGTGTCGTCACACCGCCGCCTCTGCGGCTGCCCAGCTCTGTCGCCAGCCCAATGGATGGGGCCCACGCCCATTGCTCTCAGAGGTGAGGTTAGAGATGGGGCTCTTCATGGGGAATCTAATTTTAAGGATGAAAAGAAGAGCTAAAATTATCACCATCCTATTAATGAACTAACGTTTTGGATTTGTATAAACCCATCATCAGTATCTTGAAGTGGAGATCAAATTCGTACATAAAATTATATGAAAACGATATGAGCAATTATGGCTACCATAAATAAAAAATTCCTACCATAAAATAAGGGTGCGAGGGCCATTTGAAGACATGTCGTTTTCAATTCGTTCTACACTCGAATGAATCGAATATTCCATTTCGAATATTTTTTAATTTCACGTAGCATATTGAAATTAAGGCAGATGTTAACTCAAGAACTCAACGTGTGGGCGTCTTGTATAAGGAATCGAACGATTCAAATGAAGAGTAAAGTTCATGATCCTTATGGTCTACTTACCATGGAATGTTACGTTGTAGAATTGAAGCATAAATGAATGAAATCCTTGCTTTGTAAAGTGTCGTATGTATCTGCATGTTGTGGCGCTGGATAACATTGTACACAATTCATTAGCCAGACCTGCCACCCTGCAACACTGCTACCCAACGCCCGAGCTCGATTCTACTTCTTAAATATTAAACTCTGAAGCCATTAGTATGGATATTACTTACTGTTTTTTATTAGAACTCCTTATTAAACTATGCAAAATAAAATGGATTTTGAGCTAGTCTGGCCTTCAATATTTAGCCTGCCTTATATGTCTGATCGTGTTTGTTAAGAGTCGCGTGAACGTTCCAAATCAAAACAAAAAAAAATTTTATTCAAAATCTAAAATCATTCGAAAGCCTAAGTTTAAATCCAGTTTCCTGAGAAGGCATTGCTCTACCGAGCAATATTTCATACTGCAAAATTACGCTATAGTTGGTTACACTTGCACTGTGAAATTGTGCGTGCCTGAGTTTTCCCATATGTCATTTTAAATGAAACACAGATGTTAATGCGTTGTACCTGCATCCTTCGTAGTGAACTTTTGCCGTGTGACCACTAAAAAAACCTTTCCGTGATCCTTTTCTTGTTTCTTCCTAATGATGCTGTAGGAAAAGGCTTGAAAGACCAGGTGGGGGGGAGGCATGATGAAAGTACCAGGTGGGGAGGAGGCATGATGAAAGTGCCAGGTGGGGAGGAGGCATGATGAAAGTACCAGGTTCTGTACACACATGTGCCGTAGTACACAGTTTACAGGTCGCCACGCGGTCGATGTCACTTCACTCGATCCGAGCACAACATCTGTGAGGGTTTTCTGCCATTCGCGGCTGTGGCTTAAACTCGTACTCCTCTTTATACTCGCACTCCTCTTTATACTCGTACGCCTCTTTATACTCGCACTCCTCTTTATACTCGCACTCCTCTTTATACTCGTACTCTTCTTTATACTCGCACTCCTTTTTATACTCGCACTCCTCTTTATACTCGTACTCCTCTTTATACTCGTTCTTTATTCTGGGAAAGAATTTCATTTTTAGGAGCACTGGGATGTTTATTGTTGAACACTTTATGATTCTATTGTATTTTCTCATATTGGAGCATAATATCAAAATCTATCCTGATCGGAAGCTTATCAAACAATGGTGAAGGAATACATAAACTTCCATTATCCAGAGATACAGCGACGCTTTGTGCAAATTAAATGAATATTCTGAAAAACTGTGTCTTTCAGCGAGTCCACAATGTTCATCATCACATCCTAAATTTCACCTTCGCAATGTGGGTCTATTCGAATGGAGAATTAGAAGTCTCAGGTTTTTGGCTTCTTCATGAAAACTTGAATTGCTTGTGTGGGACGCTGCTGCAGCCTCACTGACCGTCCCCCCCTGCAGCAGAGGGAGGCACGCGCCCTCGCAGCCGCACGACGCCCTCTGTTCCCCCGACCCCCTGCCAGATGAGGAAGCGTCTCCAGCCTACAGGTTCGCTTCTATTCCTCGTCTCCTGAGTTTGTGCTGTGACAACTTTGTATTGCGTGGTCATTATTGGGCGGTGAAGGCGTCGTCTTCGTGACTCGGGGCAATCTAACCGCCGAGTAGTTCTGTTAATTTATCGATTTATTGCTCAGATTACCGGCCTATTTAGTATCCAGATTACCGGCCTATTTAGTATCCATATTACCGGCCTATTTAGTATCCAGATTACCGGCCTATTTAGTATCCAGATTACCGGCCTATTTAGTATCCAGATAACCGGCCTATTTAGTATCCAGATTACCGGCCTATTTAGTATTCAAATTACCAGTCGATTGAGCGTCCAGGTTACCAGCCAATTTTGTGTCTATTACCAATCGATTTAGTATTCAGGTTACAATTTGATTTAGTATTCAGGTCAACAGAAAATTTAGTGTCCAGATTCCCGGTCGATTTCTGATCGATATTGTTCATCAGTCTCATGAAGACTGTAACTGATAATTTAATTTTCTCTAATGAGAACAATGAAACTCATAGTTGCTCATCACTTTTTGAGAGCGAGACATAGGGACAATTTTTCATTCGTCCTTAAGTTCGAGTCGCCGCCAGACAAGTTTCATTTTAGGTTTAAACCTGCAGCGTCAGTGCATCCTGGCCCGTAATTCAACTCTGAAACTGACCAGCTTTTCTGACCCACTCGTGTGGACAAGTGGGAGCAGTGGAGGTTTTCAGTTGTGCTGATTATTAAAGTAACTTTGGCTGTGAGAGGGAGATCCTATCCCCAAATATTAGCTCGCATTTACCTTAAGTTAAGTGTTGACGGGTTAACACCTAATACGTGCTTAATTCGGCTTACTCAGTATGATAACTCATGCGTATACTGTGCGTTTATGTAGACCACACTGCAGCCTACAGACGAGAAATATCGTCCTAGTGTGTTCGATTGTTCTACCTGAATATAACACTAATGTATCTTTATGAGAAATGTACATAAAGGGAAAAGAAATTCTTCAACTAGAAAATAATTTGACGGTAAAGGGTTGATATTTCTCCATACCTAACATAAGCAATCCTTTTTCGATGTATTCGCGCCTTTGTTCAAGTGTTCGTAAAGAAATTGTGTTGGGCAGCCTGGAGGAGGAGGTCCACCGGCGCAGTCGACGCCTCACCATCCTGTTCACGTGGCTGGGCGCCAAGGAGAAATACGCACACAAGTATATCGACCTGTGGACACGCCGCGGCAACGCTGTGCTGCACATCACGTGTTCCATTCGCGACCTCCTTATGCCCAAGAGCGGTGCTGAGGTAGGGGGGTTGTTGTTGAGGTGAGGGGGTTGTCGCTGAGGTGAGGGGGTTGTTGCCGTTGAGGTTCCTAGAACTCAGTCGTGGAGTGATGCTGGCACTCTGCCATTTCAGCTGAAGGTAACTTGACAGCGCTAAAACTGTTTAGGTTTCCCTAAATCGATGCATTCGAATGGACTCCATTGAGTTGTATCGTGCATTCAGGGGCACATCGGATGGACTCGATCGAGACACGACCTTGAACTTAGCCTAATTTGACGTTAATAGATAACCAAATTCTAACATTGTTAAAAAAACTGCAATAAATGCATGCTAGCGAGTTGGTAATGCTAATTAAATGCACCAATGGGCTAATTCAGCTCGCTAATGAGCAGATTCAATACACTAATGGGCTGATACACTGCACTAACAGGCTAATTATATACAGTAATGGGCCAATTAAATGCGCTCACAAGGGGTTGAGCCCTGTTATGTCAGCGAACCTGGCCGCCTTCGGAAGGAGGTAACCACTCTGTCGGAGCTAACGCCTCTGCGGAGCAGCGAGGGCTCGGGAGGTGCGTCCGTGCAGTTCTGAACAGACGTCTACTGGACGTCCCCTCTGAGACGGGACGTCCCCTCTGAGACGGGACGTCCCCTCTGAGACGGGACGTCCCTTCTGGGACGGGACGTCCCCTCTGAGACGGGACGTCCTCTCTGGGACGGGACGTCCCCTCTGGGACGGGACGTCCTCTCTGGGACGGGACGTCCTCTCTGGGACGGGACGTCCCCTCTGGGACGGGACGTCCCCTCTGGGACGGGACGTCCTCTCTGAGACGGGACGTCCCCTCTGAGACGGGACGTCCTCTCTGAGACGGGACGTCCTCTCTGAGACGGGACGTCCTCTCTGAGACGGTCACCTCTGCAGTGACGTCACGATAACAAGGGTAGGGAGGACATTCCGTGTGTGGTGGCCGGTAACGGTGTTTTCTCGTACTGTTGGCAGGGCCTTGAGTCAATGTGGAGTTCTAGAAGTTTTCTATGTAACTGATTCAGATATTTTTTATAGTCCCGCGTCTTAGAGGGCATAAGATAGGCGATAGTGTTAGGTTACCTGAGCTAGGCTTTCGGGACTTCCGTCTTTCCTGCCCACTTTGCTTTTTTTGATTTTCATGCTTTCTTTTCTTATTATTCTTCATCTGCTCTTTTTCTTTCTTCTTAACTTGATATTTCTATGCGCAGAAAAACTTATGTGGAAACACACCAGTGGATAGATTCCACGTTTCCTAAACTCCATACCAACTGGTCCCTACTTTTTGCTCCCTTTAGATCACATTTAATAAGGGTACGGAGCTCTAAACTGACTAAAAATAATTTAATCTATTGTGTGCTACGGGGCCTTGGGACCCCACAAGGGCACTGCAAGGCTACTTCAGTTTTAGATAAGCCTTCGGGGCTTCTATTTTTTTTAACCTACTTTACTTCTTTCCATTTTCGTTGCGTCTTCGCTATCTCTTCTTTGTTTTTTCCTCCTCCTTCGTATCTTACTGTTTCTAGGTGCAGGGGATAGATTCCACGTACCCTGCAGTCCGTGCTAAATGTTTCTTTCCCTTCAGTCTCTCGATGATACATTTGATGTGGCTTAGGTGCCTGAAACCAATTCTTTAATGCTGATAACAACAATATAATTACCCATATTGTACCTTTCTTTTAACGAGACTCGTTTGGAATGAATGACCTCTTCTTTTCTCCGAATGGTTGATTTGCTTTCGATGAGCGTTCATGCGCTCTAAACATATTGCCTTCAGTGAACTTGTCCCTTGCATGCGACCTAGCGCTGCCGTTCCTTTGTTTAAGGCAGCCGTGCCGTGGGCACTTGATGGTAATTTTGACCTGTGTAATGTGCACAGGTGACGGCAGCGCGAGTGAAGGACCACATCTGTTCCCTGAGCGACCGCAGCAGGGTGGTGGTGCACGGTCTCAGTGTGGGTGGTTACATCACGCAGCACGTCCTCAAAGGCAACGACCCCAGCGTTACCTCCAAACTCTCACATCAGATTTACGATTCGTTCAGTAAGTCTGCCCTTGTTGTTACAACAACGTGTTTGAACCCTCCCGTACTGTGTCACCACAATTTGCGTAGAGCTTCATGGCGTCACACTTTATGCTGCCGTGTTACGCTCATAACTAGGAGGGTTCGAGTCCCGGCTCATGCAAAAAGATTTTCAGGGAGCAACAGGGTGCTTCCCGTCGAAAAGGAAGCGTAAACCCCACATCCCTCACGCGTCAGAAGTTATTAGGCGTTGAAACCCCGACGATGTTCTGCACATCAACTGTGTTTGAGTTCATAAAGTTTCTTCTTTTTTTCGTTGATGCTCTTAATTCGTGTGTGGTTTCGAAACATACCGTGTTTAGAAACTCCATGAGACTAAGGAAATCTACGTTGTGTAAAAAATACTTGACTAACTTTAAGCGTTGATCATTCGTTGCTGCAGAACCACCCAAGAAAGCATACTCTTTGATTTTGAGGCTATTTGATATCGCAACCCGTACTCACACTTTTCATCGTGGTGCTGGTATTCTGTTTTGATGTTGTGCTCTTACTCATTAGAGAGTCTCATTGTCTCTTAATGAGGTCCCGTACCGGACAGAGCAAGTGTTGTTTCATCTGTCTTAAGAAAGAATATTGTCTGTTGTTTTGCGAGTTGTCCGATTTCCTCAATTTATCATACTTGCAACAAGGATTCTACCCTCACCTACATGGTATCGTATCAACAGTCCGTGCGTGTCAAAATAAGTCTGCAACCAAATCGTTAAAAACGCAATTTTATTGCTTTAAAAACATGAAAAACAAAAATAAGTTGATAATTTGAGACTCTTTCAATTCAACAAAATGTAATTAAAATATTCTTTCAGAGTTTAATCTTTGGAGAGTTGCTATACTGAAAACCTTGTTTTTATGACAACCTACACCTTACGGTGTTATCGCGCGAGCTTGTTCCAGAGAACTGCAGCTAACACATAAAGTGTCGTGTGAGGCGGAGGTTATTGCTCTCTCTTTCTGAGGGCCCTCGTATAAATAAATTTCACGACAGAATTTGCTTTTATGATCTGTTAATTAGAAGCGGCATTAGATGTACTGAAGCAATTGTCACACTTTCAATATCGAAATCTCACTGATCAAATCAATTGAATCAATTAAATACAGTTGAATTAATACGTACTGCATAGAAACGGTGCTTTTTTACAGTCCTCGATGAGTTTAACATGACTTGTACACCCTTGCAGCAAACGTGGAGGGGTTGCCAGAGGGCGTCGAGAACGCGGTGCCGTCGCGCTTTAGCAGCTTCGCCAAGAAGATAGGACAGTGAGTGTTTTGTTGTGCCTTGACGAGCGGTGGCGTACGTCTTATTCACCCCCTTCTTGTTCGGGGAACTCTGGGGGAGACGCCATAGCCTTTGGTTACTGTACTGCTCTGACATGCACAACGAGATTCATGTCATTAAAACGTGTAAATAGATTATTTTGACCAAGTTGGCGTAGCGCTAATTACTGAAATTATAATACTACACCCCAGTAATAACCATTTATTGCACGCTCCATTAAATAAACCATTTTTGCTGCACTCTCAATGTGATCTTTACTATTAAAAATTAATAATAGACTACCTTGCTTCAAGAAAAGCTTCTTGTCACGCCCAGAAGATACTATTAAAGTGCTTCAAATTAATTCACGCTCGTCCAAACACCAAAGGAGGCGAGTGCACTCTCGCATTGGTGCGTCTGACCCGCTGCGGTTGTGTGCAGGTTCTACCAGAGGTACGCCGACATGAGCAGCTTCAATGAATCGCGTAACTTCATCTTGGAGGGAGAAGCCAATTCTCCCGTCTTCTTCATGCATAGGTATTGATGTTGTCACGCACAGGTATTGATGTTGTCACGCACAGGAATTGACATCGTAATTCACACTTGCACTTTCCATAGTGATGTGAGTATTCGCTTTCAATGTTGTATTTTACTTATTAAAATTTTTTTCCTTACGTGTTGTGTGCGAGTTATCTCGGAATAAACCAAACCCCACAGAAAGGAATTTTATTTTCTAACATCGTTTGTTTGTTCTCGTCAGCTTACTTTCAGGCTCTGGACACACACAGCGGCATGCCGTTGGTTTCTGGAGTTAATATTTTTGTTGAAAGATAGACCTACAATTTTTACCTCTTGTTTCTCTCTCGCTTGTTTTGACCTTTTACCTAAAGTTCTTTGGTTCACTTTCTATATCCTATTTATCCCAGTTGAGATGTAGCTGAAATGCATAACCGACATCTTCATATCCTCCAGAAACACAATGCACAAACCGAACCATTCCGTTCGTACATGTTAGGCATACAGCTCTTCTTCCAAGTGGAGATGTCATGCAACTGTTGACCTATGTGATCTGCCTCACATAATGCCTATTCCTTAACGCAGTCGTTCGTTCCCAGTCTTGCCGACAAAGTTGCCCAGTACGAAGTGACGAAGCCTCTGATCGCCGCCATGCAAGCAAAGACTGCCGTCGATCTCTTCCTGGTGCCGGAGGAGGAGAAGATCCCCCACGTGGCTCTGTTGCGGCGCATGGGGCCGCCTGCCTATATGGAGCTCATCGAGACCTTCCTTGGTGAGCCGCGGTACTGTGGTGGTGGTGTCTCTTGTTCACAGTTGGTGGTGTCTCTTGTTGACAGTTGGTGGTGTCTCTTGTTGACAGTTTGTGTTGTTCTTGCTGCTGTTTGTGTTGTTCTTGCTGCAGTGTGTGTTGTTCTTGCTGCAGTGTGGGTTGTTATTGCTGCAGTTTGTGTTGTTCTTGCTGCAGTGTGTGTTGTTCTTGCTGCAGTGTGTGTTGTTCTTGCTGCAGTGTGTGTTGTTATTGCTGCAGTGTGTGTTGTTATTGCTGCAGTGTGTGTTGTTATTGCTGCAGTGCTCGGCTGGTGCTGTCTCGAGCGCTGATTACATCACTCGTTTAAGAGTGCCTTTCTTTTGATATCATTCTACTACAACATGAAGTAAGCCTTTGTTTTAACTTGGAATTGTTTGGAACAAACTAACGCGTAGAATCATACGTATGACATTTATCAATACATATTACAATTAAGGAATTAATATTTTTAAATTACGGTACATATCTTCCATGCACACTAGCTTCAAGTGCATTCAGTATGCGTACATTATGTAATTATTTCTGTCCCTCTCGACCTTTCCAGATCACCATCGAGACCCTGTGTATTGAGGCGCCTTGGATGTGCCCAGGCGTCCCACGTCATCGCTGTTGAGTCTCTTGATATTGAAGATATAACGTTACAAATATCGTTTACTCGTTGGTGTTTTGTTAGCCTGTAATCCCATTAGATTCTATTCAATGTTTAAACTGTTCATTTATTTTCCCTGCGGTGGGGTCCCTCTTCTGAAGCCATCTCGAGCAAGTAATCTCAACCAAAGTTGAAAAATTTTACCAAATCAAATTCACATCCCCTTAGCGGCAAATAACTTTGTGAATGTTGTTTACTTTCAGTTTCCTTTAAATTTATATGTGCTACTATATATGGTACGAGGGAGAACGCTTCGGCACTTTAGTTTCAATTGTTTGCATGTTGAATTTTTTCGTCACGAAGATATGTTCGAATCAGTTAATTATAATATTTTTTTAGTGTATCATTGATTTTGAGCACTCTTAGATTGAATGCTTCAAGAAAAGGATCATTGATAGTGATGAGGATTTAATGTTTGAGAAGACTTGGTCGGTAAAGATCGGTGTTATAAAGACATTCTCTAAATTTTAGCTGATGAACTCAGACTTTTATTCCTATAAAGCAAGCCTATTTCATTGGGAATATAGATTACTCGAAACGTTTCAACTAAATGTTTCTACTGTTTTTCTTTGCCGTCTGATTCCTAGCGAACTTACCGCGCAAAAAGGATTTAGCTGCAGGCCTGAGCGGCGTCGTGCGTCGCTGATTCACAAACTTTATTGTGGGACGAAACTGGCGGAACTTCTTTTAAATCTGAGAATCATAAAGTTGTTCAGATGTTGCTCGCAAGGAAATGACAGTATATTTTCAATTAAAAAGACCAGGAAGACGATTGCGAAAATTACTGAAATCGATCATCTAGTGTGATTTTATTTACCAAAGATACAAAGGAAATGATGTGACGCGACAAAAGCAAAGATTCTTTTCCTTGGACAAAAAGATTCACTGCAGTGAAGTGCTGATGACAATATGTAAACATGGAATGATTTTTCTCTTTAGTTAGTTTAAACCTGATAACATGGCCATACTCTTGTAAATAACTTGCGGCTTGTATAGTATTTAAAAACTTCATTTGGAAAAACATTTTTTATAGAAAAGGTGGAAACCAGCCCTTGTTTTGGAGCCTGACTCGGCAAGTATAATACCAGATTCATTTATATATTCAACTAGAGGTGTTTTTTTCCGATTGTTTATTTCCGTCGCGATGATCACAGGAAACGCTCGAAATATAACGATGTTGAGATCTGTTCTGCGAGAGATTTTGCTGAAAATCTTGGCCATGGTTCAACCGACTCAAAATATTCTGTGAAATTTCCTGGCTGAATGAGAACATCCAAAACTCTTTAAGATGCATTTGTAAGGAGATGCCTCGTATGATCATTCAACTGTTGATATAATTATTGTTGTTAATGAGACAACATTCCTAAGTCTTGATCTTACGACTCGAGTGACACACCGCCGAGCTGTGGGTCTTATTACAGGTGACTGTTGTGCGTTTTTTTAGCATTTTATTTCCTATTTTTCATTCTTGGCCCCTCAGGAGGCATGGGATAGGCAATAGGGTTACGCTGGTTAGGTTTGTCTATCGTATGCTATGGGGACTGGTGACCCCAGGGGGACACTGTTAGGTTACCTCAGACATAGAAAGGCCCTCGGGACTCCCATCTTTCATGCCCACTTTGCTTCTTTCTATTTTCATATCTGCTTCGCTGATTATATTTTATTTTTTCTTCCTCTTCTTTCTTAACTTGCTGTTTCTATGTGCAGGATAAACATATGTGGGAACACATCTGTACATAGATTCCTCGTTATCTATAGTTCATGCTAAATGGTCCCTTGATGTGGTTATCTCGAAATCGCTTTCGATGTGGCTGGGGAACCTTAACACGTTGGCTGCGATGATATTATTTTCCTTGGGGCAAAACGACCCACCGGTGGCTCGTCTCGCGGTCAATGTGTTGAACTGATTAACTAATAATGATAATAATTCTCACTCCTGGGAGATGCTCTAACACATGAAATGCAGCAAAAGCCCTGCCGGGTTGGCTCCATGACATGACGGTCTATTTCTTTCTTAACTTCTTCTTAACCTTGCGATCTTTAAAGCCACTGTAAAAGATTTCCAATACTTTGGTGATGTATGTTTTGGTTCTTGTATACTCAATCTTTCGTACTGGTCAAAATAAAGTGTTCGCTTTGATAGTGGTTGTATAAAAGTTTATTCGCTGTGGTTATCTTGAATATGATCTGACGTGTGAAGATTTTCGTTTGTTTTTGTGCTTTGGGCGAGTTGGGCTCCATGGTGCAGTGGTGAACGTGATGGCCTAACAGCCGAAAGGACAAGGGTTCGAGCCTCGGCTCAGGTGGGTGGGGCTTTTCACGTGACCACGGAGTACTTCCCTTGGGAAAGGAAGTTTAAACCACACATTCCTCACATCCCCCGCCGCACCAGTAGTTGTAAGGCATTTAAAACCCAACGGTAAAACGTGTTGGAATAATAAAGGTTCTTTGTAAAATTGATCTCGCGAGGTGCGTTTGTTGGGAGAGTTAAAGTTGCGAGGTTCTCCACCCCGTCCCGTCATAGAGTTTGAATTGATAGCTTGTTCTTGGAATACGAAATGTAATTTAGTGTTCAGTAATTCGCTGTGTGTATTTCATATCAAATCAATGTCGAAACGTAGAGAGTGAAAGAGTGGGACACAAATGTCTAGAATACGAGTACGTATTTAAAACTTTGAGATTTTGATACGTGTGTTTATATGTGCATACCAGCCTAAGTAGAACTAACGATTAGATATAATTTTAACGAGAAAATTTATCAATGAAAGCGTTGAAGCTATGCCTGATTATTTTTTCATTTATTAAGGCATCCTAATGTGAAGTACAGTTTTTTCTTGAACGAATTTCAGAAATTAATAACTTAATAACGGAAATAAGATATTTAATGGGATAAGGTTGAAAATCAATAGGAGAGAAAGATATGAGATCAGACCTTCAAGAAATGCGAAAGAAGTTCAACCTTTCATTAGATTTAATAACACTGAGAGAAATTGGATGTTACGAATACTCGGATCACCTCACGGCACATGCGCACGGTTGAAGGTAGACGTGAGGGGCACATCGGGAGTGGTCATGGAGTCCAATGTGTAGTGTGAATGAGAAAAGTAATACGAGTGTTATCCTTCCTATTACATGTATGCAAAGTGCGTAGACGTGATTACGGAACGTGAGCTAGAATAAATTCAACGTGTTGAAGGCGAGACCTTTGGAAAGCGTGTCAAGTATAACACAGGATGATTGAGATAAAAAAAACTAAGGTACCTGCCGTTGTCAGCGAGCGAGCAAAATGTTGTGTAGTGTTGAGTGTAGAGCATTATAATGTTTTTTTTTGTGACGGTTTTATTTTTTCGGGGGTCAAATCCCCAGCGGTGGGTCACGTCGCAGGAAACGTAGCAGATAATGTGGTCACACTAAAAAATTACGAACAGACAATGTAGCGATGAAACTTGACGTGCGAAGAAATTGTGTTTAAAGCCAAACCCGTGTGTGAAGGGATCGAAACGAATGCTGGCTGGTAGGTATGTCAACAGAGACAATGCTGGCTGATGGAGATGTCAACAGAGACGATGCTGGCTGACAGAGGATTTTTTATGCGGTACCGCTATCTTTATTTTGTTTTTTCTTTGGAAATAAATGGAAAATAACCGCTAGATCATGGCAAGAGCGAACCAAAGACCGCGTAACTCGCTAGACCTCTGATGCAAATGTTGTCCGGGTGTTGGGTTGCGTGAGGGAGGACTACAGTAACCCTGTCTGTCTCCACACACACTCGATGTCGCACTGGTGTTGATTATTGTGTGTGCTGTAGCATCTGGCTGGGTGTGGTGGTATGAGTTCATTTTGTCTATTGTCGTCGCTTGGGTGCGACTAAAACAACGCGTACCATCACTGTGATGATTTGAAGGGGCACAGTTCTTGAACTAACTTTTATTTATGTACTAGTAGACGCCCTCCGCTAAAAATAACGAGAAAAATGATGTTAATTTCTTACGATGCCCTCTTATTTACGGTAACTCTGACATGAAATATCGTTATTTGCAGCATCACTGATACGGACTGCCTTCTCTGACGGTCTCGCTGATTGTTCGAAATACGGACCCAGGAATTTTCTATCTAAATCTTCAAGATCGTAACAAAGAGACGGATGGACCAAGCAAGCAACACTGGGCTATTATTAAATAGTGAGATGTGAAGATGATTAGAGGCATAGCGAATTCTCTTTGCTCCAAAATGCCACTGAGCCAGAGGTCGGCAACCCCTGGCCCGTGAGTCAGATTTGGCTTCTTTAAGACGGCATGTGAATCGCAGGTGAAACGCAGTTCATATTTCGTTGCACGATTTGTCGCATTTAGCTGTATTAAGTGTTACAGAAATTTTATATTTCTTTCACAGATACTTATTTAGGAATACCTGACTCTCGTAGCTCTTCCAGTCATACAAGATTCCGATCCATGCTGTAGAATTTGCTCGGCCAACTCCACTAGCTGTATACTTCAGGCGCATCGAATATGTTAGTCTCTCAGATATTCTGACGAAGTGGAGCATTGTATTTATTACTGTGCGCCTAAGCCGCACGTCACAGCCACGTACTTGAGTCATTCATCCTCAAAAACAGAGCCTCGAAATGGGCGCCGCACAAAACATAACTTGGAAATAGGCGACACACGGAAACAGAATTGCAAAATAAGCGCCCAATTAATACTTGAAATATTATGTCTTGCATTATACTGACTGAGGAATATGTTTACTATTACCTGTGATCGTAAGTTTTCGCTGTGACTGTCAACTCAGGATCAAACTTTAAGGTTGCTTTGGATTATGTACAGGCACCTCAGGGGGCTGAGGACGCGTTTCGATGTTGAGGTGCTGTTTATCGTTGCCTTCGTCGGATAACTTGACAATTTGACTTTCCTAAAACTTGTCATGAACCACAGATTACCGCTGTAAAATTATTATTTCATTTGTTTCGAGGAGTTTTTTCCGATTTCAAGCCACTTTTCAAATTCTTAAAGTTTCCTCTCTTATTTTTCACTCGGAATGGTATCTAACATTACCGCTAAACTGCTGACCGAGCGTTTTCTGTTCCGCACGCCATGATTGCATGAAATGCTTCCTGTTTCCTGCAAATCCATTGTAGCGACCCTGTCATGGAGCTGTTCACAACCGTAAATTGTATTCATCGTCAGTCTAAACTCAAGGTAACTTCTAATCCCACAGTACTTGATTCGCAGCTAAAGGATGGACCGAAAGTTTCGTTCTCCTGACGATAGCACCCCGTCTGTTTCTGGAGTCCGTGTTCTGTTGTGTCGAAGGAAGGAAACTGTTGATTTCCTGTTTGTGCATTAAAATGATTCGTGAATAGATCAGACCCAGATTACGTGTGTGTGTAGCGGCGTTGCGAGTGGAGGTACAGAAAATTCCCATTTTTTGCGAGAACTTTGGAAATTTTGACTTTACATTATCAGGCAAAACATTTAATGAACTCCTGAACCCTCCTGGTGTTATTTGAGTTTAACTTCTCTTGGCGGGAATTATGCAACGAATGCTGGTACATTTCACTTAGAGTCTGCATTGCAATGTTTTTTCCAGCATTTGGTCACGGAAGGATTTTATGAAACCTCGAATGGTAACGACGAAACGAAAGCGAGAAAGGACTTCGTTTTCAAACTGTTTCGCTCTTGAACTTCTCACGAGTCACACGTTTGAATCTCCCACGAGTGTTGATTATAAACAAGAAGCCATGCGTTCGAATCAATTGTACACTATTTCCAATTCCTATTACATCCTATTTTTTCTTGCTTCCCTCGATGCTACCTTCAAAATAATAATTATCCTTGAATATATATATCGTCAAAGCATGAATTATGTATCGGAAGCATTAGGAAAATTTACATTCCAAAGATTTGATTCGTATGCACGCATTGTTCTGGCATGGTGGTTGCACCGTTGCAGCACCTGAAAGATAAGCGTTAAAATCTTTGCATTCAGCCTCAGTCTAACGAGGCTCATACCAGTTTCCCAACTATTTTATGATCAAAATCAATACCTGAACTTTCTATGTGGAGCTCTTTGCACGTTCTATCGTAGATTGGAAGCTCTTAGAGGTTGAAGGTATATATTTTGAAACGCTGTTGTGGCTGATGTGTATTAATGATATTAATATGTAGAATATTTTCAAAGCATTAAATATATATTGGAAGCACTAAGAAAATCTCTATCACTAAATGCAATGAAAATGAGCTCTGATCAGCCCCCTCATGGCGCAAGTCCGAAGTACCTCATCCATGGTGCGGACTCGCGTGTGGAGTTGCTGTAATGCTGAGTAAAGTTAGACTCGCGTGTGGAGTCGCTGTAAGGCTGAGTAAAGTTAGACTCGCGTGTGGAGTTGCTGTAAGGCTGAGTAAAGTTAGACTCGCGTGTGGAGTCGCTGTAATGCTGAGTAAAGTTAGACTCGCGTGTGGAGTTGCTATAATGCTGAGTGAAGTTAGACTCGCGTGTGGAGCTGCTTCAATGCTGAGTAAGGTTAGAAATAATGTATTGGCGGAAATTCTCACGGTGGATTTTTAATTGCAGTTATTCTTCTTGTGCTAATTAGATTATTATTCATGAAGATAAACGAAATTAGGTTGAAAATAATGTGCGTCGACCCGTCTGTCCTCTGTGCATGACGTTGCGGATGAATTCTGAACGAATTGAACAAGAAATGTTCATGTTTTTTTACCTTTTGCAAAATCTTGCTCTAAGCAGGAGATCAAGGAAGTCCGCTTGTATGCGTAGCAAATTTGACTAGAATTATCATTGTATCAAATTGAGAAAATGAACATTTCGACCATAAAGGTCATGTGGAACTTCAGTTGAACGTTGTAGGGTGAAAATGACAATGGTCGAAGAGTTCATTTTTC
Organism: Orchestia grillus; assembly: GCA_014899125.1. Lineage (NCBI taxonomy): Eukaryota > Metazoa > Arthropoda > Malacostraca > Amphipoda > Talitridae > Orchestia > Orchestia grillus. The sequence continues at coordinate 5,798 of VOMN01113870.1, read as the reverse complement.
TTTTTCTAGTGCAACGATAATTCTAATAAATAAGTAGGATACACTTCTAAGCGGCTTTCCTTGTTCTCGAATTTACAGTAACAGTTGAACAAAGTATGAAAGACATTGGTATATTTTGAGTTAACCATACACACCAGTCTTTGAATGAGTTATTAGCAGGAATTTTGTTTCCTGAGCAAACCCAAATAAAGTTTGATGGTTCGAATATGCATCGGAATGCAGCTGTCGAGTGGTTTGTTCTTGTTTTTCTGTCGAGGAGATACTTTTTCGTGTATTAACGGAACGGATTCATTTGACCGGAGTAATAATTTTAGACACTTGTTCAGACCCGATTTATATACTGTTTGAAGCCTCAAAAAAAAAAAAAACATGTGTTGGGAAATCCTTCACCATGCTTTGTATTACTTAATTCAAGTAGAAATTTTAAATTAGTTTTCATGGAAGGTGCATTAAGTTTTACACGTACGCTTTATAAATTGTTATTCATCTACCGGAAAAACAAAGAAAAGAGCCCCTCTCAGCCTCTCCAGTTTTACGGAAGTATAATCAATGTCTCATATCTAACAAGGTGTCATTTTTTATTTATTGCCCCTAAAATCTTCAAATTACATGAAAATTATAGTTTATTGAATTTTTCAGTGCAAACAATTAACAGATAAATTCATTTCCTTATCCCTAGCGAAGGATTGAGGCTCTTCTCTTTTTGAAGTTTATATCAAACGGCATCCCACAAATCGTTACAAACATCGTGAGAGGACCATCTGAAAAAAAGTTACGCAAGGAAAGCTTGACCTCTACGACTGTAAATATCAACACTCTACGGTTCAGTTAGAATAGTAAATCCATTTTCATAAGATTATAGCTAGTTAATCGTAAGAAGTTAAATGTAGTCTCATAGCAGCTAAACAAAAGCGCAGCTTGTTTTCAGTACAAAGTTTAATGCAACCTTATCCCTTAAATAATGGGTCTGTAATGGGTTACTGTTAAAAAAGTTCTAAATTAAGTTAGGATATTATTATAGAAAGAGCGTCCTGCTAAAATTTTGTATCCGTGAGTTTCGCACATTCCTACTAAGCACTCACTGACTTCAATGATTTTTTCAAAATTCGATGTAATAGTTTAAGCTGAAGTATTCAAATTTTAAGTTAAAGAACAGCTTGTAATCCCCGCTATTTTTTTACAAATGACCAGTAATAAATTCAGAATGAGCTCGGTAAATCTTAGAAAATATGTAATTTCTTCTACTCATTCGTACATAGAAATAATTCTAGTGGCTCAATCATTATAAGAACACAAAATCGAAAGACCCAGGTTATTCTCATATTGATCCAAAAAATGTGTACTACGTCTAAAAAATACCCAATGTTTTTACCCGGATACTGATATGATAACTTCATCAGTAATGGAACTCTTATTCATTTTCTTTTGGTAATCATTCAAAAAATAAGAAAAAATATTCAATATTACTTATATACGAGAATAAGTTTGACGATATCATACACTGTAATCTATATCTATAGTACTCTACGTCTGACACCATACACCATGCTTTATCACATCAACTTATTCTTTCGTACCATTGAATGTCCTAGCGCTACCCAGGTAGTTACAGCAACAAGGCGAGCGTCGTGCGTATGTTGTTTACGCTATCTAATGAAAAACCTGTGATTTCGAAAAATAATGAATATTTTTTGAAAAGTGTTCCATAAACTTTCCGACGCCGTAAGTTCCGCTGATGCTGTGAGCTTCATCAGGAAGTTGGCTTGTGCCAAAGCATTATACAAATGATTGTTCTGTATTTCATGTAGCATTCGCGTGAGTAATGTTTTGGGGTGAACATGAAACGCCGCTTTAACTTGAAGTCCAGTTAAACTTGTATCCCTTAAGTGTAATATTTTCTTAGTTAACTTTGCATGAACTAATTAGGGGTAAAAAACAGTTGTTATAAAGATCCTTTTGTCCCATTTTCAGGTTGAGAAGATGATTGTATTTATAAAATTGAGGTACTGTGCTTCAAATTTTGTGAAAATAAACTAAAGTTATTTGTTGCTAATATTTTAAATGTGAATCTGAATTCTGAAACCCATATTATTAACAAATATAATTTCACAAATTATTCAAGTACAACAATCTTTATCTAGACAAGGTTGGGAAAAGAAGTCCTACCAATGTTAAACAGACTAACTCTTATGTGTTCAGTGGAATGTATGGGTCCAAGGGGGAAAATTCCCATGAGCTCTAAATGCCATTCATAATACTGAGTGGGACTTGAAGTATCTGATTTTAATATTGGTCACTTCTTGTTTTTGCATGTATGATAAAGAATTGAATATTAATGTAAAAAGTTGAAGGTACATTCAAATGTTGTGATACTTGCTTGGCAGATGTATAATAATGTATTAGTTTGTGTATTGAAAATCATGGAAACATAATAGAATATTGATGGTATAAGAATCATCCTTCATTCAATGCAATGTAAAGGAAGACTTGTAAATGAGTATCTCATTCTATGGCATAGATGAATCAGCCAGTCTGCACAACATGATGAGAGGGTCTCAGATACCTGAATAGACAAATATTCCTATCATGAGATATATCAACGTAGTGTAGCCTATTGCAAAGAGTATCTTATTTATTGTATAGCCTTCATTTAAATCTCATTGGATTGAACTTTTTTCTGAGTAGCAGAAACCTGTTTTGGACAATTTTACAATGAGCAAATTGTATAAGAATTAATTTATATTATACAATTTGGCTTCCAAATGCATCAGCTCACTTTTTTGACTTTCTTCCAGTCATGTTGTCAGATTGTAATGTGGTATTTTGTTTTATTTTACTTAATTTAATTTAGTCATAGTTGAAGATATAGCAACCTTTATCCAATGAGAGTCAGAAAATGTTGTAGATCTTTGTAAGAAGTTTTTTTGAATATCTATCCCTAGAACTGTCTCTATGCTCTACAATCTTAAAAATAAATTTCCTCCACTGAGGAAAAATTTCTATCTAATGAGACTAAATTGATGGCATATGATTAATAGGACTCTTGGTCTTGATAAGAAAACCAACATTTGTTGAGGCCCTTGTGATGGCCTATCAAGTCCCTCGAGTAATCACATGTCATATAAACAGATTAGAATCTCTTGTCCCATTGACTGTAAACCAGTTGTATCAATCAAGTTTTCAGAGTATTACTCTGTGTCACTTCATGCATTGTAGACCAAGAGAGAGAGTGTTTGTCACTGGATAAACCAGCTGCAATGCTCTGCAGTAGCCAGTACTAAAGTAAATAATGATATTTTTCAATCAAGTAGCTGATGCCATTCAAATGATCAGTGCCTATGGTGATGACTACATTTCAGGTGACTGTCATTATTTAAGAAACTAATGTTCAAGTGCTGGACAGGATTGACCAGAAATTTACTAATTTAGATTGCAATAATTGAAATATGAAGCTGGTTTTTAGTACTCTATGAGGATCATGTATAAATTTCAGTGGTTTTCTTTATTAGTTTGCTTTTAGTGACTTATAATCTAAAGCAAGGAACTAATACCAAAATCATGACTGATTTCAAAATGTTATTTCTTGACTGTTCAATTTTGGTATGGTAAGCATAGTATTTCCATTAGCATCATAAAATTCAACAGATAAAATGAACTAACTTGCAATTAAATAATCAAAGCTAGTAAAATAAACTAATTTAATTAAATTAACTATTCCAACTATGTGATTTAACTAATTTGATAATTAACTAAGTGTTATAATTTCAAGCAAAGAAAATGGATAATGGCCAATAATCAGTACTGTATGTGATACTTAGATACTTTAGTCTCAGCCTTGCCTGTAGCACAGAAAGTATAGTTTAAAGGGAGACTGTATATATATGTGTATGTATGTGTATGTAAATATAAGTATGTGATTTATATATATATATATATATACAGTATCACTTGTTTATGTGTAGCTGATACTTTGACCTACTATTTTCTGATTACTACAGTGCTGTGCTTGCAGGTTTAAAAAACTGCAACATTTTTCCATGGTCGTTCACTCATGTAGCAGAGGGCAATCATATGTCATAGTGCACCATTATGCTGTTCATGCCAATTCTGAACCACATGAGCAGTGTATGTTGAAATGCTGTCACCCTGAAGACAGGGATCTATTTGTGATACAGCAGGTAGGGTATCCAGTCAATACGCGTTGTGACTTCAAATTTCAGTCATTTCATAAGAGTATAATGTCTAATCGTATTGCATTAGTTACCTAAGCTAACCAACAACCTAGGGAATAAGTTATTTCGCGTAATGCCTGGAATGTTTAAGTATCTCACGTAATGTCTCGTTTCACTATCTGACTAACATGTTCAGTACATTTTGACGGGGCGCCGCGAGACTGTATCACCACAGTTTGACCGTTCATGAAACATTTATTAACGCACACATTTGCTACTTCGATAACGATAGTTAATACGGCATTGAACATTACAATGTTGATTAAATACATCACGATCTGTGCTATTTTGGTAACAGTTCTTTCGGTCAGTCAGCATGCGCTGTTTCCCTCTTTTATGAGCACCAGGCAGCTGCTTATTTATTGCTGCATGTGGAGCAGCCGTGGAGCATAACTTGAGGACTAGTGTAGCTCGCAGCTCCGATGATAACTTCAACGTGCAGGTTGGGTGGCCACCTCAGCTGCCGCGTGTCGGATGTGCGTGCCGAGTGGTGTTGACTGCAGTGGGATCGGTGGGGGCATTTTCTTGGCTCATTTTGTCTGACAATGGCTTTTTTTGTAATTGATAGTACCTGGTGTTGACGTTTTTGTACTTGATGGTATCTGACGTTGGCTTTTTTAATACTTGATGGTATCTGACGTTGGCTTTTTTAATACTTGCTGGTATCTGACGTTGGCTTTTTTAATACTTGCTGGTATCTGACGTAGGCTTTTTTAATACTTGCTGGTATCTGACGTAGGCTTTTTTAATACTTGCTGGTATTTGACGTTGGCTTTTTTAATATTTGTTGTTGTATCGTGAGCCTTTTACACTCGCTAGTATAGAATAGGCTTTTCAGATTCTGTTCACGATTTGCTTCGTTCTTTTGTGTATTTTGTTATTGATTTATATCTGATAGATATGATCGATCTTTCAACTTAGTGCTGGTGCTGCTGCGAATTGCAACAAGGTTAATTTTTTTTAACTCTAATTTTGAATTTGAATACCAACACAATTGTGAGTGTTGATTGCCACGAACAATCCAATGATGGTACAAACGCAACGTATAATTTTGCATCTCTGTTAGTTTTCGAAATAACTTTCATCATATTCAATCGATATCTTTCTGATTGCCCTCTGGTGTAATATTACCAGGAACAATCTTTGCACGATTATCGCTAGCGATCTATAAATACCAATCTACCCCCCAAACCATGAGCACGGTCCACTCACCCTCTGTTATGTTGGTATCTCGAGCTACAAGAGGTGAGCAGTGTTCGCTCCAGCCGAGGGTCTCGGTGGGCTCCATGGCGTAGTGGTTAGCGTGATGGCCTCGCAGCCGAAAGGACAAGGGTTCGAGCCNTTAAAACCCGACGGTAAAACGTGTTGGAATAAATAAAGGTTCTTCATTCAGCGAACATTTCTGTGGTGTGGCGCGGCTTGTGGGTGGTGCTGGGCAGGATGCTCCAGGAGGCAGGCACGGAGACCCCCACATTGACCGGAAATTCTTGGTTGCTGTGACCACACAGCCGCGCCCCCCCTCTGTGTGTGTGTGTGTGTGTGTCGGGATGGGAGGGGGGAGGGGGC
>VOMN01113869.1:0-45207 GCA_014899125.1 Orchestia grillus | reverse complement strand
AGAAGTAGGTTTCCAAAACTTACAGTTCTTTCTTTCTTCTGCTGATGAAATAATTTTCAAACGTGCACTTACCCGCATGAAGACATTTCCCCAACCTTTCCCAGTCTCCGATTTCCTACTTTCGTAAAATTTTCTTGCTCAAGCCACCCAGCCGTGACACAATTTGATGTCACATCCCTTCTGCCTCTCCGCTCAACGTTCGCGACTGCCTGCGCGTGCTACGTCAACGATCGCTCATGAGCGTTGTATCTACGATCGCTTACGAATCCTGCATATAGGATTCTTCATGCACGCTGCAAGCGCGATTGCTCGCTTGCGCTGAGTTCACAGGTGTTCACGAGCACTGGGTTCACTTCTACTAAAGTTCACTATGTTCAAGAGTACTATATAAGTACTATATAAACGGCTACCGTGTCCTGGATCTCTCAGAGCTATGATTATTAAAGTTTATTTGTAGAAAATATAAAGCAATACATGGCATGATCCCAGCCCATGGAGATGTATTAAGGAGTGTTGGTTACATCGAAATGAAGCCCTTCATAAGACCTACATTAGACAGGGAGTACCTTTACAAGCCCTCATGAGTGTACGATCATATGAGAATACGTAATTGTTTCGCCCGCAGCACTACGCCCACATTTGAGTGTCTAGAGATATTGGCGTAAATTTTTCTTCTATGCATTTAAATAGTATCGTTATCCTTGGCACAAAGATCCGTTTGTCTTGATAAGCATAAAAAGATTTAGCACACAAGGCCTAGATCTATCCTTTGGATGGGGTTTATCTAGATATTCTGCGCCGAACACCAGAAGTTTGATTCGGCTGCGATTTTTATGCCAGCTCGGGGGTCCTATCCATTACCCGAGGCTCGCCGAGTCTCCGTGATAGGCTCTCGAGCTCTACCGAGTGAGCTAGCCGGGTTAAGTTCACGTTTTAAATGTACTGTATTTAAATTTTGAACTCGTTCACTAACTCGGACATTGTTTGTTTCAATAATAACTTGATATTTCATCTGCATTTCTCCAATCTTACTACCAAACTGTAGAAAAGAATAATCGATGTTAATTAAATTCCTAAATCAAGAATTTTGCAGTTACAAAATTTAAATAATAAATTGGATAGTTATTATGCTTTTGACCACACAAGTATGTTTCCGTAGTGTAGTGGTTATCACGTGCGCCTCACACGCGCAAGGTCCCCGGTTCGATCCCGGGCGGAAACAGATTTTGCTAAAATTGCTTCCAATAGTGACTGTCGCATTGTTAGATTTCTCCATGTAGCGGAAAACGAGTGAGATCGGCTACACTGAAAATGTCAAGCTAGAGTTACAGCCTCTACCATATACTCACGCAGAGTCGAGAGTATTTCTGGTATATAGGTAAGTAACTCGCCAAGCGCCTAGCGAGCCCTCGCATTCGGCATTAGTTTCGGGTCCTGCCATACTCCTGCTACAACGCATCGGAAAGACATCACTCAAGCTCGTCTCAACATCCAGAGTTCCAACCCACCTTCTTTCGTCTTTATTATTTCATTTACAAACACACTTCATTGTATAAAATTAGTCGCTCATGGTATATATATTCGTAGACATGTTTGTAGCGAGCTATATTCTAGGCTAAACTGTATCCAGGCCGTGCGATGGTATGCAAGCAAGAGACGCGTGAAAAGTCGTGCACATGCGTAGGCGACGCTTCTTGACCAATCCCAGGAAGAGCTAATCAAGCAACGCCGAGGGAAGAGAGTGCACGCGGTAACGAGATACATCTCTAGCTAGCGAGTGAAATTTCAGAGCATACTTCGAGACGGACAAACAGCTACATTCCAAATCTGCAAGCGTGAGAACGCGAGTTTCGATGTGGCCCAACAACGCTTGGCACCACAACAGAGACGGAGAGTAAATGAGACGAATTTGGGATAGCAGAGGCAGTCTGAGAAGGATAGAGGAAGAGGCCGGAGCTAGAAAACGCAGGGCTTTAGGCTGAGCTTGAAATTGATTAGGGATTTGTCATAGGCCCGAGAACGAAAACTTGCTGAAAGTTGGATCTTGCTCAAACGAGGAACATTTGTATATAAATTAACCCCTATTAATATAATAGTTTGTCCGTCATTAAATATTGTGATAACTCACCGAAAGCAACTCACTTGTGGACGGTCAATCCTCTAAGACATTAGGGAGCTGGTTGTTCGCTGCTCGATAAAAGGCGCCCTAATGTGTTATTTCACACTAGTGTTATCCAAGTCCCTGCAGGACTGGGCGATGATTTCGAGTGCTCTTACGTTTTAACTTACGCTACTGATATTCAGGCTCCAACAGAACTGAACAACAAATTCGGGGCGAGCGATTCCTTGAAGGTCTGTTTTTTTCTTTGCGTTGCCGACAATCCTGAAGTGAGTGGTTGTATGTTCCGCAAGTCCGCAAAAGTGGGAGGACGCGGTTCTGTTGAGCCACGGATTTGAAGGCTGGAGAAATAAAACTGAGTTATATCAGTTAAGTTCCAGGCTGATTAGTCGTGTATAGTCTTCCAGCAGGCTCAAATCCGGGTTAACGCGACCCTCATTGCTGCTAGACGTTAAGAAATTTTTGGACCTTTTACTGTGTTGGAATGTATTTCCTGCCCGACTCGTAGTTGTCATCCCAATTACTTAATTTACGATAAATGATTAAAAGCGAGTTTCATTCCCGCCTCGAAGTTTTGTTAGATCTCTGCGCGACTTGACTGCACGGCTGAAACGCTATCGAAAAGTAAATGTGGGAAACCCGCTTGCACACGAAGCCGAATACGAATAAAGTCTAAATTGGAAGAATCGTATCTACTACTCGCATGAAACAAGGTATAAACTACATCACTGTCATTAGCTACTTGTTAAAACTTATCTCTTTAGCTCTTAAAAAACAAGCGTTCAGTAGCATTTCTATGTCTATATAAGAATCTTTAGTTATTAAAGTATATTTTCTTGAGAACTCTACATACTCTCTCAAAATGCTGAGCCCTTAAGTTATTGCACCACACAAATCGGTCGTTCTTTCTCACTCACACAAACATTGTCTCGAACACGTACGTACATAGACATATCTTAAATTCCTTGAATATCTTGAAAATGTTTGGGTCTTTATGCCCTCTCCACACTGGGGTGCCGCCGGTTTGTGTGCAGTATAGATTACTTTAGACATACATAAAAATCCACTCTTTAGTAGGCAAATCGCTGATTACGAGTAATATTCTATTTTTCAAGAATTTCACTTATCGCTGTAGCTCTTTCGTTATACCGTATCATTCTATCATTTCATGTTGTAGCTAATTCATGACTTCAAAACTTTCCATTCGCATTGCTGGGTAATGGTAATACTAAAGTAATCTATACCAAAAAGTGTAGCTCAAACTTTTCAAATGTCATGTTTCAACTAATCTGTCAAGATGTAGTTTCCGTAGTGTAGTGGTTATCACGTCCGCTTTACACGCGGAAGGTCCCCGGTTCGAACCCGGGCGGAAACATGGGATTTTAGCGTTTACGTAAATAAGCATTTACATACTCGCTCAAGGCGTAAATTAGCTTTACGTAAATAAGCATTTACGAAATTACTATGTAAATTTCGACAGATACATACTTTAGTTGAAACTATACAGGGGCCAGTTTCCATCCATCATGAATCAATAGGTATGATCTTCGCATCCATGAAGTACCAATAGTTGAAGTTTTTTGCACAGCTTCTTATAAACTCTCTTGCGAGTAATGAGCAAAAATTCTATGTGACCTGACCGTGGTAAGACGGTGGTGAATGCAGCATTTTTTGAAAAAAGTGTCTTGGTAGGCTAGATTTTTATTAATTCTCCCTTCGTTCCAATGAGCAGCAACACTAGATAAATTTAATGCTGTCGAAGTTGTGGGACTTTCGAATAAAATTCGGCCGCCACCTCCCGATGTCGGCGCTCGTGTTACGTGAATTATGCTTTCAATTTCATCCCTTGCTTTATGTTTTAATACAGTCGCGATATGATGTGAAAATGTCCAAGGGAATATTTCTTGAAACAGAACTTATTTTATGTAGATAAATTTTTTATCATCACCCAGGCAGGTAACCCTGTTTCCGTAGTGTAGTGGTTATCACGTGCGCCTCACACGCGCAAGGTCCCCGGTTCGATCCCGGGCGGAAACAATTTTTGCTACAATCACAGCTAACAGGGAATCGGTCGTCAATTTAGCCAACCACGGTTAGTTTTAGCTACTGCACCTGTTCTTATCGTACACTAGTGAGTGTATTTATTTTGGCCATTGAAGTAACGTAAATTAGGAGACAAACGCAATTGCCTTCACGAAAATTAGGTTAGATTATTAGCTAGCTTAAAGGTCCCTATCCACCTGAAATGTAAACCAAAGAGCGAAAAGATGGGACCGTTTGATATAGAATTTTAAAACGTGAAATTTCTGCCCAGGCGTGTTCCCACAAAGGATTTGCTGCTCATAGAGACAACAAGTTGAGAAAGAACGAGGAAAAGACAAAGAATAATCAGCGAAGAAGCCGTGAAATTGGAAAGGTAATTGGGCACTAAAGATTGATTCCTGAAGGCCTGGCTAGAGCTGAGGTAACCCCTTAGTGTTCCCCTGAACACACTAGTCCCCATAGCAAAGGATAAACTAACCTAATCTAAATGCCTATGGCCTCTCCGATGTCCACTGAGGGACTCGTCAATAAGAAACACGTTTGATTTATTATAGGCTTACCCGCGGACGATTCATATACAGCCATACAGTCGATTCCGCTCACAAGGGTCACAACGAGACTGGACAATTAACCCGTATAAACCGGTGGCCCTTATATCAGGCTTGTAGTAAAAATGACCCGACGGGTCTCTGACAGTCTCGTATAATTATACAGAAATAATAGACGGCAGTACTGGTTCACATATAAATCTTTCAAAGGAGTGCATTTGGCTAAAAGTAATAACTTCACTTAGAACCGTCTATGGACTGTAGAGTGCTCTTGAAGTCCTTGTATGATACATTTTCTTCAGTTCAATTTATGTGACCGTTGTATAGAGAATTAGAGACCCGATGGCCGTTAATGTTGTCTTCGCGGGCACAACGCATTGAAGAAATGCTCGGCTCAGCGTTTGTGAATAATCGTGGACGTAGAGTGTGAGATTCATCTCTGAGGACAGAGCGCTCGTGAACAATCGTGAAGGCAGCGCGCGCGAGCAATTGTGAAGGCAGCACGCGCGAGCAATCGTGAAGGCAGCGCGCGCGACTAGAGGGGACGAGTAGCACAAAATAAAGAAGCTCGGCGCAAAGTAAGCGTGGAAGAGAGACTAGGTAGGAAAATATTGAACAAACATTTGACAACGGCTAACTGATGGAGTGAAGAGGATACTTTAGGTTGTGTGAGTGCATGTTAGAAAATTTTATAATCAGGATGTTGGCCGAGTTTATTTGTTTTGTTTGTAGTAACACGTCGTGTTGAAAGAAATTATTATGCAAATAAATGAACATTTGATCTCGTTCGTGTACAATAACTCAGAGTAGACTAATACCACTATCGAATTATGAATAAAGTTTCCACGTGGCAATTGCTGCTTTAGATTCTCGATTTTTACCCACCTAGAGGAATTACCACCTTTAATAACCAATTGGATTGAGCGGTGCTGTGAGATTTTATGTTACGATTATCATTTTTAGGGTGCTAATTTCAATTTCTGGGAAGAAGAGGTGATATGAGAAAATCCCGTAGATTTTTGTCTCCGACTAAATCGGGTAAATTTCTACGCTTACACACACGATTTCGAACGGCCTAACCTCGTGTAAATAGCTCAAAGGTGAGTTCATGGTAAGATAATTTAATTCTCTTAGTATAACGTACAATTTTATTTGTTTCTGTATTTATGAAAATAATTTCTTAGAATATCAGCTTTGGAAACGTCGCTCAAGTTATAAAGAAAAAAAATTACTATGAGAAATAATGTGCAAGAGTAATCTGAAACAGAATTCAATAGAATTATGGAAATAAGAATAAAATAAATGTCCAGAGAGACGAATAAAAAGTGAAAAATACAGGAAGGGCCAGCGCAATCACACAGAAAGCAAATTAAATGCGACCATGAACTTTCCAACGAAGATGTCCGGAGAGTAATTTATATTCCTTCTCTTTGATTATGTTCCACGTACTATCATTAACGTTATAGACCCTATCGCGACCGGACGAGGAAGTAAAAAGAAAAAAAGGTATGCGTAAAAAATAGCAAGTTATTTCGTCGGACGCCGCATTCTAAATTCCTCTGGACTGACTACAACAAATGCATCACCTACTCACTCCTACATGGCAGTTAGCATGTTCATCAAGATCGCATACAAAAAAATTGATCGATGAATTTTAGAATTTATAAGAATATCCAGTCATAAAAATAAGGAATAAAAATTAATGACATATATCGGTTGAATGACACCTTAACCGAATCATCTGTCAAAATGATATTTTGATATTGCTGAGGCAAGCATATATCTCAGTATAAGAGAATTTGCTGAACGATCAAATAGATGACGTTCGAGCTAAAATTCTCGAGCTAAAATCTCTGATCAAATGTTATTTTTCATGGCTAAATTTGCTGTCTCAGATTGACAAACAATTGATTGTCGAATTCAAAATAAGCAGTGAATATTTTAGCTTCTGATTATTACTGTTATGTGACAGTCGGTTGTTTCTTTCCCCCTCGAGGCACAGCACCCGAGCTCGAGCAGAGCGAGCGCAGACCCCGCAGAGAAAGGTGCTCGAGTCGAAGGGTTTGGTTGGCCTCTTCGCCGGCTCCCTAAGAGAATATATTGAACTTGACCTGCACCATCTAAATTGTACTTATCTGTTCAAGTTCTTTTTGCATCAAACGAAGAAACCCAAATCCACTTTCACACCCTGCTGAAGATGAGCTCCAGGTCCAGGTACTATTCCCGAATGCTGTTGAAATTATCTTCAAGCTATAACTCCTTTCCTTACCGAACTGGATAAACCTTCAAACCCTCTCCACAGGTTAGAAGAACACCCGAATCAAAGACCAGAAGGCACAGGTCTGTCATGGACACCCAATACATTGGCTTGTTGGCTATGCGACCGAACTCCTAGCGCCTTTCATTAAAATAACAGCCTAAGACCACTTAACAAGATATAGGAATCTCGTTTGAAGAAACGGAATTCTGGTTGTTAACTTGACTTTAGTACTGTATAAAATGAGGAGTACGATAACATTACAGATATTAATATGGCAACGAGTGATTTGAAGTATTTGACTTCAATTTTTAACTCTTCCGGGTAACGGGTTATTCCGAGTCCGGGTATATTTCTTTCTTTACTTGATATAGTTACTTTTAATAATTTTATCTTTAAAATCTCCAATGTATCACCTCGCAAAAAATGTTTAATTTCATGATATTCACAAAAATATCCCCATTAATGTTTGCCGGAATGCTAACATACGATTTTTTGACCAATTTTCGGAGTTTCTGGGAACAAAATATCTTCCATGAGTGAACATAAGCGCATGCTGGAACTTGTATGTACCTTAACATGAATGACACCAAAATACGTTTACGTACGCTGAATTAATATCTTCACTTATCATCAAAGAACAAAATACTGATGCCAAAAAACATTCATAACTCATGGTTAAGGCTAACTGGTGTTCGTAAGAAACATAGTTATTATCATAGTCATGGTTTCAAGCTCCTTATCTACGGTATATGAAATGTGATTCAAAACTAGCAAAGTAAAGTGAACAGTTAGAATAGAGTTCCGAGAACGGAGAATCTATGCACGAGGTGCGTTCCTACGCAGAATTCTCCGCGCAGAAAAACAGGACGTTGAAAATGAAGAGGAAGAACAAAAATAAAAAATAAAAATAGTTACCGAAGAAAGTATGAAACTTGAAAAAAGCAAAGTGGCCACGAATTTATACCTTAAATAACCTAACAATGTCTCTCTAGGGTCGCCAGTTCCCATAGCGTACGATAGACAAACCAAACTATCCTAACCCAATTGCCTATCCTATGTCCTTCAGGAGGAGTAAAATGCATTTGTTTTTAGTGATGCCGATTCAGAAATAATTGACATTAACCGTGGAGATCCTCAATGATCTTTCTTGGGATCCTTCGGGTTTTTTAAATTCATTATTAGTACCATCAAATCTACTTCATTCATCAATTACATACTTTTTACTGATGATAGAGCTTTCCCATAACTCTTGCCAATGATTGCAATGTTCAATGGCATATATGTAGAATGACTGATGAATTAAAATAAAGTTTCGATGTGCTCAGAGGAAATAATATCGAATTTATGTCGAAGAAACCAGATACAAACTATCCTCTTTTAAAAAATAATATCGCATTAATGTCGAAGAAATAAGCTACAAACTATCCTCTCTTAAGCGGAATGCCATTCTTGGGGCTACCAAGATTGGCCAGATTGATTAGAGTAGTTCATTCGAATTCATAAGGTTATTCACATATTTCTTATTCATAAAAACCAAACATCACGTATTGGTGCTTAACAATTTGAATTTATTGAAATCCTCTACAAAAGCTCATGTCCTTGCATAAGGACGTCGACAATTTTGGAAATTACATGAATTCTGTTACATCTACTGTACAGGGTATTTTAGAATTTAATTTACAAATTTTAACAGAAGGTTCATCTCGGTGAATTTAAAACCTGTACCCTAGATACCCGGATCTAGATTATTCCACTTTAAACTGGAGCGAATTCATACTACTACAAAACCATTATTTAATTATAGTTTATAAATCCAAAGTGCTAAATCTTAGAACTGATTTCAGTTAAAGTCGATCTGAAATTAATGAAATAGATTTCACCCACTCTAAAGGTTCCGTAGTGTGGTGGTTATCACGTGCGCCCCACACTCACAGAGCACTCGGTTTGATACCGGGAGATACAGACTTACTTTAGATTTCTCAAGAAGCAACTATAACAATACTTCTCCATCTCTCTGCGCTTTAATGAATCGATTAACAATTCAAAGTACAGATACTAAAAATAGTACTTTTGGATTTGAGCCTTACACTTTTTTCAAGCTCTCTTACACCCTTAAACGAGTCTTTCGAAATACCAAAAATCTTTAGGTTCAAATCAACTAATTGGAAAGACCAGTTCTTTTAATATAATGTTTCTGTCGTCAATTCGTGTTGAAGTTTCGTAGTTCAGGGGTCACAACGCCATTTTAAACAGATTAATTCTAACCTTTCACCAACTAATTTAACGCAGTTTCCGTAGTGTAGTGGTTATCACGTCCGCTTTACACGCGGAAGGCCCCCGGTTCGAACCCGGGCGGAAACAATTGTTTTATCCATGAAATCGTGATAGATTGCTAATAAATATGAGGATCGATCTACTTATCACGTGCGCCTCACACGCGCAAGGTCCTCGGTTCGATCCCGGGTGGAAACAATTGTTTTATCCATAAAATCTTGATAGATTCCTAATAAATATGGAGCATTGACCTACTTGTCAGCGACGTCTAACAGAAAAATCTACAACACGGCGCATTTGTTCTTCTTGCAGGCTCACCAGGGTGCATGCTCATATAGCCAGATCACTGTTGATAATTTACTTCTGTCTTGCGTGTCTCCCGCACTCAAGCTGCAATGAATGCGAGTTCGAGTCCAAGGCTAAGTTGAGTTTCCAGAAGCCCACACGAGCTCTTCACCCATTGCGGCCTTGCAGCAACTTTGTGAAATTTTTGATGAAGTGTTTCCTCCTTGTTTAAGTTCTGGCATCTTCCTTGAGCTGCCAGTTAAACGCTGCCTAAGACAAGCTCTAGCGCTGACGGGTTCAACCTCTAGCGCTGACAAGACAAGCGCTAGTGCTGACGGGGACAAGCTCAAGCTCTGACGAGGACAAGTTCTAGCGNATCTGGAATGAATAAGATTTCCTTCGAACATTTCGACAAACAAGAATTTTTTTTTATCTGTATAAATTCAATATTTACATCTAAGAAAACTCGTGTGGTTTCCGTAGTGTAGTGGTTATCACGTGCGCCTCACACGCGCAAGGTCCCCGGTCGATCCCGGGCGGAAACAACTTTTCTTGTAGAAATTTCAATTGAAACATCCTCAAATAGGAAATTTACGAGTATTATGAAGTTGTTCCAACTCTCTTCTTCATCTTCGTTCAGACGAAAGGCTGAAACGGAGCGGACGAAGGCTGATCTTAGCCGCGTATAGTTGATATACAGCTGCAGAACGTGGTAGTTGCCAGAATGTTTAATTGAAAATAGAAAGATTAAATAGCTTTTGTCAATTAAAATTCAAAAAGGCGGACATGGCGTCCAGAAAATGGCTTCCCTTCCGATTAAACACTGCTAACCTCTCACCTACCAGTGCACGGAAACTCCTTGAAAACGGCTGTGATTTTCCATTGGCTGAGGGCGATGATGATGATTTCTTTGATATGTTTTCGGCCTCGCTTCTCTCTTCTGTACGTTCTTTATACGTACATTTTCCATGTGTTTGTTCTGTGTTAAGATACAAATACACAGAGCGACTGATTAGCTATAAATGTAATATAATTACTCACAGTACACTAATGTGTTTAGGGAATGAGTGGTTTGAACTTGATTTTTCCAATGGAAGCACTGTTGGCATGAAAATCAGCCAGTCGCATGAACTTGCGCCCGGGGAAGTATAGCTGGCGAATTCCTCATTTGAAGGCAGAAACACCAATAAAACTTATCGCCCAACGTGGGGCTCGAACCCACGACCCCGAGATTAAGAGTCTCGTGCTCTACCGACTGAGCTAGCCGGGCTTTATAGTGTAAGAAAGTGCTACATTAGAATTTTCGAATTATCCATCTCATAAGCCAATGCTTGTTTTAATGATGACTTAAAACATACCTTCATTTCCTCGAATTCTAATTCTTCCGCTGCAGGAATCATAAATTAATTTCAAAGCTTGAATTGTTTATTCTAGAATTGCAATAATTAAACAATCTATTGAAAAAATTTAATTTATTAGTAAAATATATCAATGGATGTCTCTGTTCAGTGGTTTTTATCGTGTATGACACACGCACAATGGTTCCTTCCGACCTTGAGCGGAAGTAATTTTCGCTTATATATTTCTTACAGAAGTTACGGTCGTTTTTGTTGGCCTTCTCTCCACTCGTACCTGCATAGGCCAGTTGAGCTAAAACCTCATCTTGAGAATGAAGCATTGGCGGACAGTATTATTGGAAAATGACTGATGTGAAGCTAGTTAAAAGCGATTGACACTCTCATTCTCCATTCATTTAAGTTTGCTGAGGCCCGTGCTGCAGTGACCTAAATACGTCACCCACGGTCGTCTCATGTCAGCCTCCAACTCTTTTTCCACCCAGTTTAGATAGTTCACTTTCATTCATTTTCACGTAAGGCTATCCTGACCTCTCCAGCCTTAGCTCGATTTTTGCAATGCAATGAGCTGTGCATGTAGCAACATAGTCCACTTGAATCTGAACTGTTGTACTGAACATCGGTATGGACCATGGAGTTCCTCGAAGAATGTAATTGGGATCTACGGCATTGGTAATTTTGAGCCTAATTCATTTTTAAATTTATTCTATTGTAATGATGAAACTCAACGAGTTTCTATTACGAAAACGAAGTTGCGTGTTGCCATGACACATAGCAAAAATGCTGATTTACAAAAAGTTAAATGAGAAGTGAAGTAAATATTTTTTGTTAATGTCAGAAAGAGAGTACATCTTTTTTTTCATAAGCCAGATGCATCTTTTTAGTGCATCGAAATCGGCGATTTGAAATCAAACCAACTGGCTTATCCATATTTTCTCATGGATCATCATCGATAAATAAATGATTCCGAAATGGCGTACTTTTTGAATCGATGCTAAAATTTCGAAATTTAAGGTTTCCATGTATAAAATTATTTTAGCCGAAAATAATGTGAAAAACTTAGTACATGATATTTATGTGTTCATACATACAAACGCTGTAAAGGCGGGCATAAAATCGAAAGTATTCAAATAAATTTTCCTCCTACCGAAATGAACTAGTAGAGCATTGTTTTCCTATATACGTTTTAAGCTATGAGGTATGCATACAGCTTAATTCAAATATATCTTCACATAAAAAATGTCAATTTCAATTCAACCAATACTATGTTTACAAAAATTTTATAAATTGTAGTTTCCGTAGTGTAGTGGTTATCACGTGCGCCTCACACGCGCAAGGTCCCCGGTTCGATCCCGGGCGGAAACAGTTGTTTTGTCCATAAAATCGTGATAGATTGTTAATAAATATGGAGGTTTGATCTACTTGTCAGAGACGTCTGACAAAAAAATCTACAACACGGCGAAATTATTCTTGTTACAGGCTCACCAGAGCGCATGCTCATATGGCCAGGGTACTGTTGATAATTTACTTCTGTCTTCTGTCTTGCGTGTCTCCCGCACTCAAGCTGCAATCAATGCGAGTTCGAGTCCAAGGCTAAGTTGAATATTCAGAGGCCCATTCGAACTCTCCACCCTTTGCGGCCTTGCATCAACTTTTTGAAATTTTTGATGAAATGTTTCCTCCTTGTTTAAGTCCTGGCATCGTCCTTGAGCTGGCAGTTAGACGCTGCCTAAGACAAGCTCTAGAGCTGACAGTGTCAAGCTCTAGCGCTGACTAGGACAGACTCCGACGAGGACAGACACTGACGAGAGCGGTCACTATCGGTGGAGCTTAAGATTCCCTCATCACCGATTAGCGTTTAACAGTCACCATATCACAAGTTCGAAGCTTTTCTCCTACTGCTCACTCCAGTGGGAACAGCACAAAACCCCACTGTTTCCGCCCGGGTTCGAACCGGGTACCTTCCGCGTGTAAAGCGGACGTGATAACCACTACACTACGGAGACGACAAGTCATCAATGTATCTTATTATTCATCCACTTACCAAGATACTACTGACCACATATACATCGTGAAATTTTTACAGAGTTGAAATTGCTCGGCCATACCGAAAACGAGAGCTGAAATCCCGAATCAATAAATGATATTGATGTTAGATTAAAAGAAAAGGCTACTACTATTAAAGCTACTCAATGCATACGAAATCATCGAAAACGAAGCATGAGCACAGCACCTCCCTCGCAGTCATCCTCATGTCGTAATAATTAAATAATCAACTCTTCCAAACACAACCACTGCATTGAGAGCATGATGAGGCCACTGTTTTCACGGAATGGTTCATCGAGTTCTACTTATTTTAAATCGTTCAGCGGCTATGAGGTGCGATGAGTTGTAAAAGAACTCAGGTTACCACCTGAAGGCTATGATCGAACTTGAAGTGAAATGTATGTATATGTATATAAATCTCACTATGTTCGCAGCAGTACACATATTAGTGTATACTTACTCATGTAAATATAATAAAAGGCAACAACATGTAGATTAATCAGATATTATCAACCAGCATATTTCGGAATTTCCGTAGTGTAGTAGTTATCAAGTGCGCCTCACACGCGTAAGGTCCCCTGTTCGATCCCGGGCGGAAACAATTTTAGCTTACATTTCTTCAATTGCTATTATCGAAATTCGTTTCCATTTTTCAGCGTTTAATGAATTGTTTAACAAATTGAAGTATATAAACTAGAAATATTTTGTATTGAGGCTTACACTTTTTTCATAACCTTTTACACTCATTGATGAGTCTTTGGACATATGCGAAAAATTTCAGATCGCAATCACTAATTGGAAAGACTTTTTTATCAAATCTAATATCTCTGTCATCAATTCGTGTTTGAGTTTCGCAGTTCAGGGGTTATCACGTTATTTTTATGAATAAATTCTAATTTTACATCATTAAATTATGCTCAGTTTCCGTAGTGTAGTGGTTATCACGTGCGCCTCACACGCGCAAGGTCCCCGGTTCGATCCCGGGCGGAAACAGCCCGTTTAAGGCTTTTCCGAAATTAGTAAAATCGTTCATAATCAACGTAGTATGTTTATGAAAGATAAAGATTGACAAGAGACTTATCAAACGCTTAGCAAGCCATTCGCCTTCTCCATTCACTTTCGATTCCCTCGTGCTCCCGCTAACGAACTCAAAACTTGTCGACCGAACTCGTTTCAACATCCAGACGAGGTGTTACACACCTTGAACTGGCCTTCCTAACCCTCTGCCTCCGTTATATCAGTAATTTCACTTGTGTTTTTTGTTTAGTGAACCGTTTCAACTCTTTAACCTTATGAATTATGCATCCAGTAACATTTCTACCTGTTCACATGAATTTTTACTTCAATTGTGGTATACATGGAATTGTACAACACTATGGTAAGTCCTAACGACAGTGCAGCATGAAATTCAGTTTTACTGTCTTGGACATGCAAACTTTATCGCGAACTCGTACCTAGCCCTAGAACTCGCGAACTCGTACCTAGCCCTAGAACTAGCGAACTCGTACCTAGCCCTAGAACTCGCAAACTCGTACGTTACCCTAGAACTCGCAAACTCGTACGTTGCCCTAGAACTCGCGAACTCGTGCCTAGCCCTAGAACTTGACACTTTTGGAGGCTAATCGAGGCAAGCTGGAGTAATAATCGTTTCTGCCTCTGCCTCAAGTTCGTTATCGAAGAAAGCTCTTTTCTTATATGTACTACTAGGCATTTCTTAATGTATTTAATTGTGACATAAATTTACGTCTTCTGTAATTCGTATTTGTACAACGATAAAATTCAGTTCTAAAGAAATTTGTGGCAAAAGATTTCATTGAATTTTGTATCAAGAATTATATTTTTGATACATTTCGAACGATGAGTTTCCGTAGTGTAGTGGTTATCACGTCCGCTTTACACGCGGAAAGTCCCCGGTTCGAACCCGTGTAGAAACAATACATTTTTGGAGTTTTCGTTTACTGTTAGGAAAGTGAACGTTTTCCTATTTCCTCTGATTTTATTTTTCAAAGAGTTTCAAATTCCTACATAAAACTCCGTAGAAACTCAGGGGACATTAATTCGTTATTATTTACTCATCAGTATGGAAGCATAGCTTAGTCCTGACACAAATAAATCAAATTCCCTTCTTGCTATACAAAAATGAACCAATAGACGACTACTTTACGATTTCAGACTATGATTATGTGGTACTACTACTAGTTTATTGATTTTTTTTGCAAACTATAAGAAACCGTACATTTTTTATTAATAAATTTTGTATCTTCAACCACCTATAAGATTGTCGTTTTCGTAGTGTAGTGGTTATCACGTGCGCCTCACACGCGCAAGGTCCCCGGTTCGATCCCGGGCGGAAACAACTTTTCGCATCAATTCCAATTTTAAGGAACTCCGTTATCAAATTCACAAGCTATTATGAAGTTTTAGTCCCAAATTTGTGCTACATCTTTGTCTACTAACCGTTCACAAAGATTCTGTATTTAGAAAAAATTAGTTGTATTGAGGTTAAATAGTTGTTTTCGTTATCGTTGCATTCAAATTATTCTGCCTTTGTTCATTACGTTAGGAGAATTAGTGAACGCAGCCCGCAGGAGCAATAACGAACACAATACACGCGAGCAATCGTAGACGAAGTGTGCGAGCAATCGTGAACAAAGCTCGCGAGCAATCGTAGACGAAGTGCGCGAGCAATCGTAGACGAAGTGTGCGAGCAATCGTAGACGAAGTGTGCGAGCAATCGTAAACAAAGTGCGCGGGCAATCGTGAACAAAGCGCGCGAGCAATCGTAAACAAAGCGCGCGAGCAATCGTAGACGAAGTGTGCGAGCATTCGTAGACGAAATGTGTGCTCCGTACTCTACTAAGTTACAAGACGAGTATATAAATATTTGTTGTTTTAAATACAACACGGAGTAGACTGATTTCATCAATAACTATAGAAAGCATTTCAACGGAGGAATTATCCATATCCTATTTCAAATTGATTATTTTACAGCTATATACAGGGAACCAAATGTAAATGTAAGTAATATTATTTCCATTTGAATGAAGATATCTGTAAAGAGCAAAAATAAGAACCTAATAGCTTGAAATAAATAGTTAGCAGAAACTTAATCTTGATCTGTTTGGGTTCACAATTGTGAGCAGATGTGAAGTAGTAGTTACATCGTCTCTAACTCAATGATGTGTTCATTATAGTACGTGCAGTCACATACTGGCTGCGTGTTGCAATTAAAACTTGCATAGTATTGTATAGGAATTACAGTACAAATTTGAGAAAAGCCTATCAAGTAGAGCAGTTCTGTGCAATTTTTAGTCATCATGAACATCTTTAGGTTCCTTAGTCCTTATTCAGGCAGGAAACAAGTTGATTCAAAAAATGTTTAAGAAATGTCTGCGAAGTTTTGCCCTGGACGTACTTTAGCGCAAATTCTACGTTTGTATACCCCGTTGTAGCAAGTGCACCTCTACAAAATTAGGTCAAGGGTGTTAAAATCAGATCATATCTTCGTTTTCATATCATTTTTCAAATTTATCTTCGCTTCTTGCAGAAAGAACATCGTCTAAAGACACCCAGTAGAGTCATGTAACTCGTGAGTTATTGAAAAGAAATTTTCGTGCGAAAAATTTGTAGAATAGAAGGATATGATTATGAAATGTAATGCATCACAAAATTAAAATTTCGAAGAATATAAGCAAAATAAATAATGACGAATAAGAAGAGTTCAAACAAAAAGGAAACTCCTACTTTCAGAAATGAAACACACCTCGACCGAAGTCTTGACACATCCAAGATGTATCATTACCTGTTCAATGAAAGCTAAAACAAAATTTTCTTCCTCTAGCGAAGTCTGAAATGCGCCAGTGCCAGGTCCTTCTGTGTAGATCCGTTGCACTCTGACGGCGACAGTTTACAGCTTTTGGCACTAACATTTCGGTGTCGAACCAGATTTATCCTGAGCCTATTTTTATATTTAGACAAAACTCAAATCTATAAAGAGCCATGAATCAATTCACAAGTATTTCTAACTTATGTCAGAAAAAAACTAAGTGCGAAGTTTATTTAAACAAGAAATTAGAAAGTAAAATACGGTGGGCCTGGATTGACAGAGGATGCTCTCGCTTGAACGTTGCATAAAGTCGTATTGGTGTGTAGATTACTCCTTCCTTCAACCGTTGCCTGAGGTTGACGTTTTCCCTCTGAACGATGATGTTGTCTTCTTCGAAAATGAATATGATTGCTGACTCGCTTTCCTAAACTGTCGCCCTGAACCCTTTGATATGAACTCGGGAGTTCGAAGATCTATCGTAGGACCCGTTATTTTTTTACATGAAGCATCTAGAACTTTGAATCTAATAATTTTTCAAATTGGTACTTAATAATGGAACTCTAAGTTTTTCTAACAAAAACTAAGTCGCGTGTTGTAAAGGCACTCAGCAAAAATGCCGGATGACAGAAAANCATTTTGATCCCGATTATCAAATTATTTTCAAAAAGCGTATATTCTAAATCGATGCTAAAATCTCAAAATTCACGACAATTTTCTAGAAAAAAAATGTCATAGCTGAAAACATTCTCAAGAACCGAGAGCACCACATAAATTTATTCATACCGATTGTTAGTATAAAAATGAACACAAAACTGATTATATTTGAAGTAGTTTTCTCGTTACAAAAAAATCTATTTAGTATTATTTTTCGATTTAAGTTTTGTGCCATGCGGTAGGAATATTACTTACATAATTCGAATAATCCATGACGTAACAAAGCTTATGACACGAAAAATCCTAATTTTACAACCTTATTATTAAGTATGGTTTCCGTAGTGTAGTGGTTATCACGTGCGCCTCACACGCGCAAGGTCCCCGGTTCGATCCCGGGCGGAAACAGTTTTCGTCTACATTTCTCAAAAGTTACTGTCGCACTCTTCTGATTTCGCGCTCGGCATGTCTATTTGATTAACCTAACTTACGTAGACTAAATACAACCCATTTACGCTATGACTCCACGTTTAGAATACGGCTGACAGCGTGCTTGGATATTGGTAGATGAGATACTCGTTGACAATCGTATTCGTATTCATTCATTTGCGTTTGCGCTGACTTCTGCTATATTTGCCAGAATATACCACCCGAGTCCATCTCATTACACCTCCAACGGAACTTTTTTGTATCTCTAACTCGACTTCTATTAATTTCTCACTTCAGACAACAGATCCTTCAATTTGATTCCTTTTCTAGACCTACAACCAGCCCAACCTGTTCAGCGTCCGCTCGGTTTTCGAAAAGCATTGGACTGTTTAGATAACACTATTTTTTATTCTCAACTGTTTCGCTGAACTTAGTGATGATATGAACCATGGAGCTCTTCATGGATCTATCGTAGGATTCCTAATATCGTTTATTTAAATTCCTGACAATGTTGAATATAATTAATTCTTCGAATTCGTTGTCAAAGCCAAATATATGAAAAAACCGGTGGCGCGGAGAGCGAAATATCGGTGAGCAAAGGCCTTACTGCACGGACACACCAGCATAGGACAACATTAAACAATAATCAAATGAATAAATTACCAAAATAATCGTTTGCTGTCAGATTAACAATTCATTTGCACAATATATCCATAAATAAGCGAGTGTTCGCTGTTTTTACGAAAGTTTGTGGTTCGAGTTTTCCAACCAAATGAAAATCATGAACACACCGAAATCTGCCAGCCCGTGCAGTGTTTTTATGTTTGCAGAGAGTTGACGAACACCAAATTTGCTCCAAAGACTGATAGTGTCGACGGGGCCTAACATCATATAGCAGTATGCATCTATCTCCAATGAAGAAATCAATATACATTGTCAAATACATCATCTTTCGTCTTCGGAACTACGTGTGAGCGCATACACCATACAGTTTCGAATGCTCACTTTCATAACTGTGGAATTACCGATATTGTATCGAAAACGGAACGAAACTTTATTCCAACCGACTTGAGACGAAGCAAAACTTATTGTTTCATAATGTTTTGAAATTGCTGACATATCACCCAGATTCTATGAGAAAAGTGCAGCTGAAGAAAGTGTTTTAGCACAGGTATTATACTTGGACTTAACAGTATATTTCTCTTGTATTCAAGCACATCGCCGAAACTGGACACCAAATGGATTATGAAGAACCAAAAATATGAGCCAAAAATACTCACGTACAACCAAGACTTTTTTGAAGCTTTTTACACTAAATGTAATCCAAATTCTATCAACAGGTCACTACAATTTTCAGAAATAAACGAGCCTACTATTAAATCAATTTTACAAAATTACAATCTATGACATTCTTTCACTAATTTGATTTTCCTTCTTTCATTATGCTCCCGTTTTTCTCGGTGAATATTCACCCCAGTACTATTTTTCTCATCTGTTGACGTAGCCTATTAACGGATGTGCCGGTCATACGTCCACAATTTTATTTGTTTCATTCCCCGGAAAATATACGTCCACAATTTTATTTGTTTCATTCCCCGGAAAATGCACGCTGCTTAAGTGTGTGAAAGCTAGGATCAATAAATAAAAAAAACAGCCGTTTTCAAGTATCCTTACTCCTGTAAAGAAATCAAATCCCGGTTTTCGACTGTTTGATCAATTTTCTCGCTCACGCCACCCACTCGATCACCAAATTCTGATATTGCATCCCTTAGACCTTCAGCTCAATTCCCACGATTGCTCACACGCGCGGCGCTCGCGATTGTACGCACACGCTGCGCTTACGATTGCTGTCGAGGCTGCGTATACTATTGCTAGCGCGCTTTGCATCNTGAAAATGGGTTTCCTTTTTTCTGGGACACCCTGTATAGCACGATTCTTCATGTGGCCCGCATCTACGATTGAGCGCACGCCGTGAGTTCAGGGTCGTTCTCGAGCGCTACTTTCGCGTGTACTCGCGTTCAATATATTCATAAATCTTTAGTGAATAATTTTACGTATTATTTTTGTGTGTATTATCATTCATTTACGCGGTGAAGGGATCAGACAAGGAAAAATTCATGGGTCCACATTCTCGAGTAAGTATTCATCAGTGAGACTACGTCAGAGAAGGCTGTCAGTAACAATGCCACAGGAAATTACATTATTTCAAATGAGATTAACAGAAATTTTTAATGGCATGAGGAGGCTAGTACTGTGTGAATTAAATGAATATTGAGATTGTAAAATCAATTCAAGGTTCATACAGTACATGCGCTGTTTCAGTTAGTGTTACCACTGATTATAGAAAAATGAAGTTCATTGGAACAGCGTATTGGGGAAATCATTACTAGCCATAATCCACATACGTGTGAGCACAAAGTATACATTTAAAAGTATTGAATGATGTTTACATTTTGTTTCTACACACATTCAGTCCCATGAATCCTTCGCAAAAATACGCCTCTAAAGCCTAAATTTCTTCCTTCCGAAATGGATTGAGGGATTCGCGTTGAGCATCAGAAGCCTAACCATGTTTATCCATAACAACGCAGTGTCAACTGTGTTTCAATCTGGTGAAATAATTGCACTTATTTCTTAATTATGAGGATTCGAAGTGTCATTTCGCGTTCATTAATTATCATAAAGGAAACTGTTTACGTTAGGAAGAGAAGCACGATAACTCAAATAGGACGGTAGCGAAAAGGCATAACAGAAGTGTTGGCAAAACGAATTTTATCCTAAAGTGAAAGCTGGAGAGCCTCTACACCCGCGGCGGGCGGCTCGAGGTTCTTCTAGCTGGGCCTGCAGGTACATCCAGCACGGGTGTGCAAATAATGCTGACGGTGCTTTGATTTTAGATAAATCAACAGATATCGGTCATATTACATATAGAATTAGTTTAGACTGTAGATAATTTATCACTTTGAACCAGTACTATAGTAAAATAATGACATCATAATAGTTGTTAAATGAACGCGTTTCAAACACTGATTCCTTTCCTAATATGAAATATATTGAAATATGCCTTTTTATATATGGGCAAAACGATAGCTATAATTTGAAAAAGGACTAAATGTTTATTTTCAAAAAGAAAAACACCATCTAACTACCTGTGATGTATCCCCCCTCACTAGAAGCTTATCGAGCAACACTTGGCAGCTCAGACATGCAGATACGTTCATTTAACAAGCCACAGAAATAAAGGCTATTCAACGCAGCGCACAAAGTCGTGGTGAATGCAGAACTGAAAGCGATTATCGGGCCGGCTATTTTGCAGGGAATATTTCAATTAAACATGCCTTCGTATTTGTACAATGATTTAATATTACTTGCAAAATTAACAATTGAGTTCCAGTGACCTGGAATTGTCACAATAAAATTTGTTTCCGCCCGGGATCGAACCGGGGACCTTGCGCGTGTGAGGCGCACGTGATAACCACTACACTACGGAAACGACGCCTCAAATTTTGGTGACAATATTGAATTTATAGGTATAAAATAAACTTTTCCTCCTAATTTCAAGAATAAATCGAATTTATATTAGTACCGCGCAAATATTACTTGTAAAATTAGCAATCGAGTTCCAGTGATCTGGAATTGTCACAAAAAAATTGTTTCCGCCCGGGATCGAACCGGGGACCTTGCGCGTGTGAGGCGCACGTGATAACCACTACACTACGGAAACGTCGCCTTAATTAATGGAGACAATATTGAATTAATTTGTTTAAAATAAACTTTTCCTCATAATTTCTAGAATAAATAGAATTTATATTAGTACCACATAGACATACGCTCAAATTATAAAACAATATTCCAAGGACTTTTTTTGTAGAGCAAAAGGAAAATTGATTAAATATGTATCAGTACTAGGCCATGCTTCTATACCGTACGGTAAATCATTACAAACCGGGTACCTACGTGCATGGGGCACACCTGATAACCATCATACTAAGGTACCTTGTATTAGTAACCAAGCGGTAAGTATTGAATTTATCAATAAATAAATGAATTATTTCATATAATATCGAGGCATATTCGAATAACGTCACTTTCGAGCCACATGGTGTAAATTTCACAACATCAAACAATGCTGAGTACTTAAAAGAATTATACATCTTGGTGCACCCCTCCCTTCCCTGTCCGGGGGGAGAGGGCTGGTACAACGTCGACAGAGATAATTTGCCTCCAGTCTTGCCACCCATTGAAATAAAAGAATTCCTCAAAAACTTAAACCACTAAAGGAATTTCTAGGTTATGCCTTTTTACCAGGAATTTTGAAAGGTCAAGAATTTTTTCTAGCGATTCAAGTCCAAATGAATCTAGATGAATGAAAACTGGCATGTTCCGTGAAGGAGTGGCTACAAATTTGCCAAGAAATGACTACGAAGTGTATCTATAAACCTAGTATTAGTGTAAATCCGACATATTCCTGTTCACGTAGATGAAGCAACCTTTCAAAACTGCCTGTTTCCGCCCGGGTTCGAACCGGGGACCTTCCGCGTGTAAAGCGGACGTGATAACCACTACACTACGGAAACCTACAAGTTAGGGTTTGGTAGAAATATATTACTCAAAATAAATAAAGATTTTCCGCTACAAATCGCTTAGTGCTACATTTCTTTTGCACGAAATAAATCCCTGAAAAGTATATTAAGAAAAAAATCCAATGAATAAATGGTCTACCGTATTAAGAACTAACTTTCGTCATCAATGATCTTTATTGTAGAAAGTAAAATTACTCCCGTGTAATTCGACACTCCTATTGAAGTGTAAATTTATATCTTACTACGAGTTCGAGACGAAGTTCGTATGCATAGGACAGTATGAGTGATACACATGGTACTTGACTTTAGAACTTAGTATGGAGAGCAGTATGTACAATTCTAGAAGATACGTTTTAATGACTATAGTTCAACTAGAGAGACAGAAATGTAGCAAATCTCCTGTTCAGTGACGGCTGAAAAATTAAGAATTTCAAACAAGTAGAAAACGAAAGTGATGTCAAATGGTTAATGAGCTAATGAAGACAAAAGAAGAAAGAACGTAAGTTGGCGGTATACCATGGCTCTGTTGAATTTTGAACTTGGAAACAAACTTGGGTGACAAATATCCGCAGCAATAATAGAGTATGGACGAACCGAAAACGAATGCAGAATACGAGTGGGTCGTTGAGCATTTGGCAAAGCATTACCCTTTATTTTATAGCAATATATTAGCCTGTACATTAACATCTAGTCCAGGCACTAGCGCAAGTGACGCCTTCAGTGTAAACTAACTAACTCGATTTACTCTACATCGAAAGAGAACGTAGGCGTGTGACAATCTTAAAAGCAAGCTGAACGAAAGTTGTTTCCGTCTGGGATGAAAAAAAAACCTTGTGCGTGTGAACCACACGTGATAACCACTACACTACGGAAACATTCCCCAGATGCAGGTTCAGAAACTTCAATCCAAACAATGACTTTCATAATTTTTGTGGCTAGATAACGATAAATCTGGGTATTGTAACATTAATTGTTAATTAGTAAAGTGGAGCGGTAAAAAATAGAAAAAATGGAGATAACATGTCAACTTATTTAAATGAAACACATTGTGCTATTTATTAACTGAATGCGTTCATAATTCAACCATAGTAAATGATTACTTTAAATAAGCTTGTCTAGCTAGGGCTGGTCAGCTTTAGTCCAATAATTTTGTAGTCGTGGGTTCCAGCCTTTGGATCGGAAAATTGTCGTAGAGGTTTATTAGTGCGTTAGCAGGGCAACGCTCTGGACTTTCTGGGTATTAGCTCGCACATTCCAATCTCAGCAGCCCTCTGGGGTGTATGCTGAAGAGGATTGTATTTTAGCCTATCATGGAAACTTATCGACTCAAGGATAATAAGTAGGATTTACTAACTATTCTTTCAACTTCATCTCTAAGGTTTTCTAGTGAACTGAAATTTATTTATGAATTTCTTAGTTTAAAGCTCACTAGCCTCACGGAATACCATTTAGCATGGACTTTACAAACTGGAATCTATGCACTGGTGTGTTCCTAAACGATACAGAAACAGCAAGTTTAAAAAATAAGAGGAAATAAGGAAAAAAAGACAAAGAATAAACAGTGGGGAAGGAATAAGAATAGAAAGATGAAAGTGGGTACGAAAGACAGAAGAACCAAAGGCGTAGCTAGAACTGAGGCGAGCGAAGGAGCTAGAAGATTTAGAACTCGCTTAACAGTGAGCTGGATATAAAATNATAGCACGTTGAGTTAAACCAGTTGAATATAAGTCGACTGATTCTTCAAGCTCGTTCGCTCACTGGTTAGTACGAGCTCATTTGAGCAACTAGGCTAATACTACCACAATGAAAATTCCACTGTCTCCTTTTTCACTTTTGTTATTTTACTATAGTTACCGTCCGGTTCATAAAAACCGTATTAATTAGTTAATGATAAATTTCTAAAAGAATTTTATTTCCCCTAGGAGTATCGTTGCAACAACATTTGGCCTACTGCTCGGCAGAGAATCGCTACCAAATGCACTACTTGCTATTGACAGAAACCAATGAAATAAAGAAGTAGGTTCCCAAAACTTACCGAAGAAAGTATGAACATAATATCAAAGAGTACTATTTAAGAAAATTACCCACCTCAGTAGGACTAAGCTCTTAACTTTGGCTTAATTTACTATACTATCGATGTATATATAACCTTTAAACAGCTAAGAAATGAAAAAATAATATTAGATTAATATAACCAGGAACTTGTCAAATTATGTTGCTCACGTGCACGCTAACTAAAAGCATCGTTAAATGCAGTAGATAACAGTCTTTTCGGAATACTGTGAATTATTATTTATTTTCCATTTTATTGCGCATGATACAGTAAGACATAGATCGCGCCACTTGAGATAACAAAGTACAAGAATCAATTTTAATGTTTTATGGCTTAGATAAAACCCCTTTAGGTTATGATTTTGTTCGTTCCTGACAAGAAATCAATTATTTACAGCTAAACAACTGAAGTCAAGCGTATTCTGGTTTGATGGAAGCTCATCTTTCCCTGAAAACAGTCATGTATAACAATGCTGTTATACATGACCGAGAATAGGACTGCATTGGTGAGTTGACTACACTCGTACAACACGCTAAATCAAACTGATCTTGTTCGCACAACAATAAACTACTAATACAAATTTGGCGAATATGAATTCCTGAATGGCCAGGCTAGATTTCGTTATCACTACAATCGAGGAAACTGAGTCTTCATTATTGCACTCGTATTGTGTCTCACACGTGAGCATTCAGTAATAAGTCCTTAGGCGTCCGGAACCAAATTAGGGTGAAATATACAGAGGGTGCAAAAAATACCTGATAAATGGTTAAAAGATCCGCCCAAATAACTCAATCTTCATCTCATCAGACCTAAGTAAAGCATCCCAAAAACTTACATTCTTTTCTCTAAATGTTTTGTGGAAAAATTCACACGATTTCTGACATGAATTGGTTTCAACACAGGTAATTTCCTAGGTGTACTAGGACGGAATCCCTCATTCCCAAGAACTCCTCGAATTGTGTTTTCGCATTCATACCTCCCAACCGTTTCCAAATAATTTTCAAGTTCAGATCGAGTCGCGAGGGGATTATCCTCTACTTTACGGACTAAACGTTAGCCGCATGGTTTAAAATTTTAGACAAACGAATTAAATGTGGTAGACTAGCAGTGGACTGATGTGACGTGAACAGGCGAATCATGTCGCCAATGGTTAATTAAGATAGATGTTTTGAACATAGACGAAACTTTTCTATAGCCCAAACCACTCATGTAGCTAAACAATTATTTCTCTGTTTTTTTCAGGCAATTCTTAGGCTTTTGCCATATTAGAATTGAGTGTTAAACGATGACCTCCTGCTCATGCAGCTCTCTGACATTGACTGAGATTCACTGTTGTAAGTGGACGGAGCAAGTTATTTTCTACAACGTTCTTTAGCATTCCTATAATGTAGAAGGACTTCCCGTTTTTGTTCTTGCCTTTGGAACTAGCTTTGTGGGGGTGTTGGGTACTTTTTGAGGCGATGTTGAGACTTTTGCTGATATTTTAAGCTCCTTGGACAAAAAATTATTCACTTGCTACTAAAATGGTCTAGAATGTAGGTACAAAATATGTTTAATAGAGAAAAATTTATATTATTTAGTACGTTACGAATACTTATTCGACCGATTGTGATGCTTTCGTTCATCGAACTATCAAGTTCTCGATAAAATCACCTTACCCTTCTCTCAATTAACGTTCATCGAGGTAGCTAATCTAAACGAATAAGCTGTGATATCCACTAGAGTTCTTACCATTTCTTAGGGCTCGTCTCATTGGAAGGAGAGATGAAGACGGCTGTATGGTCAGACTTGACTGAAGCAGCCCTGCCATTCCTCCATGGTTTGTTCGGGTCCTGCAACGTTCAAGAAAATAGAAGGAACTTGTTCATAAACTGGACATCAATTTACCAAGTGCAGCGCTCCTACGATATCGATACTCTTACGATAGCTTGAGTGAGAGGGAACCCTACAGGCCTGCCTTAGGAATCACTAGACATACCTCACAGAAGAGAGAGAGTGAATTAACAACCGTCTTCGATCTTCATAACTACCAGACAATGACAAAAATGACAATAAATGCTAGGACTTAGTATTTTATTATTATTATTACTATTATTATCATCATTATTATTATTATTATTTCCTAAATTTTCAGCAACCTCAGAAGATCTCAGCTATGACATTAGTGGAGATATATTAGTTTTAATAAGGGATAGCTTTAATTAGTGGTCCTTAATCTTCGTGATTTTGTTGCTTTGTTTTTACAAAGAGGGCATCGCTTAGGTTTCAGATCCAGTTCAGTTTCAGCTTTAGTTCCAGTTTTAAGTTCATTTTTGGCATTAATGGAGAGTTTTTAACGCAAAGTTAAAGTTATACGCATAACTAAGGAATCTTCCTATCCCCCGGGGATTTTAAATTATTTTTCAGCGTATCTTTTTGCTAAAAGAACAGTGTATATAAACCGAAGATTGCATATAACTGAACAGCCTGAATGTCTAGTTTCTTCGTGACATAAGAGAACACTGCCGCACATTCATTTGCCGCGTGAAAGTAACTATAATCTTTCACGAAAATCAGTAAAATACATGCTATAGGATTTTTTTTCAATTCAGAAGAGTTTTGAGAATATTTTTACACTACTCCCAACAATAGCCTCAGTCATATGAGCTCAGGACGTCTAACGGTTGGAATGTCTATGTATGATACTAACTAGCACCGTATACTCGTTACGGATCTGCATGTAAACTAAATATCAGTCCTCGTTCAGCTTAGTCAAATCACAGAAATCGGTTTATCTATAAATAATTGACCGAGGAACATCGCAAGTTAGCCATTTTTACAATATATCTCCACTAAAGAACAAGCTGAGGAAATTTTACCCAAGAAATATCTTTGATAATTGGCAAAGGCTGGTGGGCACAATGGCATAAAAATATCCAGGCTAAGAATTGGAAGCTTTTCAGTGAAGATATACAATACGTTTTCCCTAACTAACATTTTTTCCACTCGGTTCTAAAACTTTCATTCTGGTTTAAGTGATAATCGCATTTATCAAAAAAATAGCGACAGATTATTCTTTCATTGAATGATTGCGTCGATACTTTGTGTATTACGAGGTGATTCTATTTAGTTTCACGTACATTACGATAGAAAACAGCCTTGCCTAATTTAGCCGAATTCAATGAAGGTAATTAAAATTACTTCAATGAACAGCGCTTGAAAGAGGTTAACAAGTTAAATAGCAAAAAATTGGTAATTTGAAGTTACAGATCATAAATAGGAAATAAAATACATTCATTATAGGATGTCAGCATGAAGTTTGCGACATGGAACTAACCTCATTGTCATCAAAAGCAGCGTTGGATCTTCCAACCGACATTCTTCCAGGGTCAGTGGACTGCTGCTGGCTGTTGTAGGTGTAGGGCGGGCCGGGGCTCGCAATGTGTTCTCCGTCTATCGAATTTGCTACCATCTTCACCAAAACTAACTCGGACACGTAGCCCGGCAATGAGACGAATTTATCTTAAAACTTATGTTCACAAAACCTGCAAAAGAAATCAATATTATATTTTTACACGTCGTTTGAATTATCGGACATAGTTAAGGTTTAGGTGTCACCCTTTACTAAGGCATTCATCGTATTATCACAGAATTCAAAACAAAATTTTGACAAGCAAATGCGGAGAAATGCTTCATTTGTACTAATTTATCTCTAGTAAAATAATAATTAATGTATCCGTTGCATCACCGAGTTTCGTCGTAATTGTACAGGAATAGCAAATTAGATTAAATTTTAAACCCGATGAAAGAGTGTGAGTATGGGCAGTCTTATCGACCATAGAAGCAGATCAAGTTAAAAAAATTGAAGCGGGAAAACGTGTACATGATATCAATACAATTGAACTTTGAAACCGGAGGGAGAGAAGAACAAGATACATAAAAATGTAAGATGAAGGAAAAGAAGAAAATCTTTAAAACGCAGAGCATTCCAAAACATTAGGTCGGTAAAACTACCTTTAAAATTCGACAAGAAAATAACCGTGTCAGTGTTCAAAGAGCGCGAAATAATGTTAGACTTAAGAGCCAAGACAGACACTCGCCATGGCTATGGTGGCATAATACGCAGATCAAATACATCCCACTTCAATAATTTCGCCTATTTATAGAGTGGGAGGGTAAGATCGAGGAATACCTCGTTCTAAGAAACTCTACATCCTAAAGGTCTTCAATGAGGATAGCCAAACGTAAAATACCTTTTCTTCCTGAAATAAGGCTTAGAACTTTAAGTTCTAATGATGAACCTATAAAATCACTGTGAGCGCATCCACAAGGAGCTTTTAATTAATGGAGTCGCAAGGCAGTTGCAAGCGTAGGCTGTGAACTAGGCCTCAGTACACGGTAAGGTTTGACACTTAAAAATGAAATTCAGAAGGTAATAGGATAAACCTGGTATAAATATCTCAACAAAAAAGTTGTAGAAATACACTAACATACAAACCGGTTTTATATTTTTGGCTTTGAATAACTTAGAATAAAATAGTGCTACATTTCTCAATTTTTTACTACTATCAAATTTGAGGTTTATCCCCAACTTCCGCTGAACGAAGAGGGAACAAAGCGTAAACTGAACTACAGTACAACAATGAGCCTCGTAACAGAATTTCAGTCATCCAAACAGAGACAGTTCAGGTTGCACTTAACATGCACTGATCGACATTTCTGATGCAGTGAGCATTCATTCTAAAATTGATGGCTCAGAAAAAATATTTTGAGCAAAGCAACATAAATGGCCAATAATAATGAACAGCACTTATTTGAAGCAGGTGATCAAATTTTGCTTCTACACTTCTCGCTTTTTGGGATACCTTGGCCGCCTGTGACGCGTCGAGTCACTGTTTAGTAATATGAATAGGTGAGAACTTGTATTTACTAAACAAAGTCAATAGTGAATGTAACACATTCGCATTCCTTTCTGCGACGAGTCTGGAAAACATCGGACTTTCATATCAGTTCGAATCGGCAACTCGAGTCCCTATGTAATCACTGAATATTTAATGCCCTACAAACAAGCAAGCAAACACAAGCAGCCAACATTTCAGACTCAATAATTCACGTAGCTTTCTGCAGGGATAAATCACTACAGAATATAAAGACCGGAATGAAAATGCCTCTTGTACGTATTTAACGAAATTCTCATAGCAACATAAACCAAGGTATACACAATATCACTGGACAAGCGAGTACTCAGCGTGAGGTGTCCAGAGTGACTACTTCATAAGATAGCAAAGCGCAGTTTAGCGTTCTCAAGAACTGTTCGTGCAAACAGAAAATTTCGGTACGAATCTATTCTGAAACTATATGATCCTAGAGTTAATACTTCACTAATATTTTATATCCCTTGGTAGCGACGGTTCCGCATACATTGTAACTGCGCAAGGTCACAAAAACACTGAAATAAACTCATTTTTTAAACTAAAATTCTGAAATTCAAATATATTTGGTATACGTGTAAAAGATAACTTAAAAAGAATTAGTTGATATGTTCAGGTTACAATATTGTTGAGGGAATGAAACTTTTGAAACTACATTATGTATTATGATTACAGAAGACAGCATATGGCAATCAACGCGTTCGCCACCACTTGACGCGTCAAGTGGTATTTTGATGGTTTCAGCTCAACTGTTATATAGCTGAGTTTAAATTGCGCAACTATATTAATCAACGAACCTAATACTCATGGTGGCAGCAAACGTGTTAACTAGTCAAGGAAAAAGCCTCAGAAGGACAAAATGACTTAATTTTCGATTTTGAAAAGTAGAAATCGCGGTAGCAAACAATCTTGTAGCCAAGAATTCATTGAATGCTGACTTTCCAGAATGCTCTCGAATCATATTAATTAAACTGGTTTGGCTTGAGCCCACAAAAAAATGAGTAACAACACTACGCCTCATTTGCCCACAAAAATTTTGTGGAAACGCACTATTCAACTTGCTGTTCCTTCCCTCTGTGGAACAGTGCGCGTTCGGTAGGGCTGGGTCAACATTAACCTACCGCGAACGAGCAACGGAAATCGACTGAAATTTCAGTGTCTGAAATTTCTTAAAATCTGAAATTTCAGATTCGACAGGGATAACAAACATTTTGAAATTTTTGCACGATATTAACAATCGACTCCTGGAATTATTTTTACTCGCTCACAAAGTGGTGCTAACTTTTCAAACGTTTTTATCCCCGTACATTTTGACGTTCAATATTCTATTTCAATTGCTAAAATAAAATTCTCCTAAAACTTAGTCACTAAGGAACATAAATTGTCTTCAATTTGGTACAGCGTCAGACTGTCTTTAGGACCGATTTGCCCCTTTTCAGCAACTTTGTTCCATCTGTTAATGCGACATGAAACGTGTAACGTACAAGCATATTCCATAATTTACCGTGTGATGCGATTTTCTTAGAACTTTCATTCATGCGTTACCCACTCAGATTACAGGGTACAAAATAATTAGGAAGCTTTTTTTTTCGAGTGAGTCGCCAATAATGATTATTTCAAAGCATGCTTTCTGAATGGTGCTCCGACGTGGTGCTTCTACCTGATCTGTGCTTTTTGCCTTCAGTCGGCCATTTTATTTTGTAGAATGCCGGTGGTTGGATGTATTTTGTCTTCCACTCATTGAATGACACAAACCAAAAATTGTGGGAAAATTGGATCCCAGGACTTGAAGTAACCAATCTATTTTCTGAGAACACTTGCTGTGCCGCACTTTCTCAAGTGCACGAAAATGCATGCAAAGATAAATTCTGTAATCAGTTCTTTTAAATTGCATCTTTTCAGCTTTTCATACATACGTGGTATACTCGTATAGCTTACGAGAGGAATTGGGTAACGATTATGATATAGTCTCCCGAAAATAAAACGTTAACTTCCCAATACTAATTTTCCGCAAAACACTGACAAACAGAACTTATACTCTTACTGCTACAAGCTTAACAAACCCGATGTCTAGAAACAAAAGAAGCAATGTACTTTGGTACAAATTTTCACACATATACAAATAAATGCACGGATACATCTATGCGCGCAAGATATTTTTCAACACTATGAATAAACAAATGTGATATACGTTCAAGTTAGAAACGCTTCACAGAGAACAGCTATTACAGCTAAATTATGACAGGAGAAAATTAAATTCTGTGTAAACTAGGCGTTGGTAGAAGCCGATTCTGCTCAGATGTGAACGAAATCAAGATGTTGGTTATCAAAATAATGAGATGGGGAAAAAATTAAGTATTAGATGGCATCGAAGAGCAGAAAATTAAGGGACAAAATATCAAGAAGGGGGGTTGTGTTGAGAACGAAATCAAGAAGACGGAAGTGGTAATTAAGTAAACAGCGGATCTTCACTAGGTAAAGAAGTAACAAAACCAGCGTCGGAACCAATAAACAAAAGTGTGAGAGAAGCCATTGCGTTGCATGAAAATAACGAATATAAACCGCTCGATGATTGAGTAATCTTTGGTAAGATCTCGATTTAGAAAGTCGCCTGCAAAATTTACATTGTTCAAACAAAGGCAAAATTGAAAAGTCACTCAAGCCGAAAACTCAACAAGCATTTGGCGTGCTGCATTTTGAAGTACCGTATTCGATCATGCTTATCTGAAAAAAAGGTAAGAATAAAATAGAAAGAAAGACGGTTCAATAAAGTCAATATATGCAGTGCTTCGGTCATCTTTACGAATAAGAGTGAAAACGTTTACATAGGTTAGGTGGAAATAGATAACTTGGGAAGGTCAAGGACTAATATAAAAAAAGGCATACTCATCAGATAGCGCGGCTTTGCTAGCGAAGGCCATCACCAGTCTTGCCAAAGTTTTTATTTTTGTCAACACTTTCACTATTAGTTACTAAATGTAGCATAGAATGAAATTAAATAAGCTCTCATCATAAGATACGGTTGACTATAAATACAGAGGAACTTTTGATAAAGCTTTTACCAGTTTACCCACAAATTTACCCATATTATCATCACTTGATCGACATTAAGTATAAGCATCAAAACTAAACGTCAAACTAATGCCGGATAAGAACCTCACTAGATCATTGATAAACTGCTCTTCGTCTATTCAGAATTTAAATTAGGACGTTTCACGGTACAGCAAAGCCCGCTTAAGAAGGTAATATAGGAAAAATAAGTTTCTATCATTCGAAACTGAAAACAAATTACAGCAAATGATGAGTATTTCCTTTAGATTGCAGAATCTCCATCGACAATTTTTTCTCTAAAATCCTCGATATTACCTTCTGAACCATTTGCAACTGAAATAAGTTCACCAAATGCCAATCAAACCAACATCCGAGCTTTCTCGAGTGAAATCTGGAGAAGATCTTTGTTCTTCTGTTGTTTTTTCTCTAGGTTAAGGAGTCCACTCAGGAACGCATTTGTTAAGTGTCATCATAATTTGTCACACTGTAGGTGGCAGTGTAATATAACTTTTCGATTTCAGACTGAACAATAACCATTCTGTGACAACAAACTCAATAAATGCATAGCCGCCTTGACGAAGCAGAGTCGCTATCTCACAAGCTAAAAGCACTTTGATGAGGTGTCAGGGAAGCTCTTGAGACTCAATGAAGTCATTCACTTGAGTGTGCACCAGAGGCTCTTCATCTTCATAGGACAAGTATTGTTCGTACTTTTCTCAAACCGTCCGAACATAAAGACTGCACAACTTTCCTCTAGGAAGAGTGCGAGGGAACCGTTGCACAACCCTCTATAGCAGTGGTTCTCAAACACGGTGCCGCGGCACACTAGCGTACCGTGAGACCAAATTTAGTGTGCCGAGAATAAAGAAGACGTAACAAAAATCCATGTATACCTTTCATAAAGTTTAAAACTAATTTCCTCCCAAATCCCGAATGAATGTAAATTATTATTCAAACGTTAAATTTTAGTGAGTTAAAAGTTCAGGTTAAGAACCGCAAGCAGTGCCACGAAAACTAAATTGTACCGTAGTTGTTGAAAAACATTTTGGATCTCAGTACGGCAATTTATTATCATCATTATACGAAACGCATTAAATTATAATCATTATCTCGAGAAGAAATAGAGAACTACGTATATTTCAATGTACGAGCTTTTCGTTCATGTCATGTCAATAATTTTCGTTTAACTTCGATTAAATTCAGATTACTTGCTTGTTAAAATTTTACCTTCACTATCGATTTGAATCAGACGATATGACAAGTCAACTAAGAGCTTTTACCTGCATATAATATTATGAATAACGCAAGTTTGAAAAATATTCAAGGTTTCTTCAACCATATTTTGAAGCAGAACGAAACAATTTGAGCTAGCACATCGGCGTGACTGCCAGCACTGTGCTGCCATCTAATTAATGTATCACTGCCTGTTATGGAGTACGTGAGTGAAAGTGTGTGTTAACAGTTTTATAATATAACACCCCCTCTCAATAACAATGGATATAGTCATAAAAAGTACTAAGTTACAATTATAAGTCAACAAAAAGCAGGCAAATGACAAAAACCGTCGACTCTAGTTAAAAAAAGCTAAAGTTCACCACGACGGAGATACAAGGATGAATATTTGCAGTTAGGATTTTCTTGGACTGGACCAGTTGAGCGGCTAAGTCCATTTTTTTAGAC
Organism: Orchestia grillus; assembly: GCA_014899125.1. Taxonomy (NCBI): domain Eukaryota; kingdom Metazoa; phylum Arthropoda; class Malacostraca; order Amphipoda; family Talitridae; genus Orchestia; species Orchestia grillus. The sequence goes on along the minus strand of VOMN01113869.1, from coordinate 11,094 downwards.
TTTTTAAAAAATGTGGTTACAGCATAATATTTTCCATAGTTCAGAGTACGTTTGCGGTAAGTGTGCCGCGACATTTTCAATGGTTAATAAATGTGCCGCGAGTTATAAAAGTTTGCGAAACACCGCTTTATAGCTCATGCAGTTTACCGCCTATTTAGGTTGTTTTCATTAGTTTTTACAGTAACTGCCGATGTTCATTCTTCATAATATTCTGCCATGAAAACACTTATAAATTTTTCATGACTTCTGAAAATCATTAGGTTTTGTTGAATTCTTTCTCATGAGAAAAGTCAGTAATGTTGTAGTGTCTTGGTCCTCAAATTTTTGTAGCGTTAGGTGATGGCTTTGCGGTCGGTAAACATGAAGAAGAAACGTCAAAAATACTGGGTGCAGGTGTTGATCGGGTTGACCCACGTGGTAATTTCACTATAGGAAGATTTGACGGCCAATGTTTCATGCAAATGAAAAACTTGAAAGGATCTAAACCAAAACCCTTCTGAGGAGGTTACACATCCTGCCATTTCTACCTTGTTGACTCGTCTTTACGTATTTTAATAAACGGTTCTTGTTTCTATCAATATAATTACCGCATACAGTTCACAACACCACATTTGTTAGGCATATTGGTTGAATACACAATAAAAAATAAAAAATACCAAAATTCAACACAGATTCTGAAACATCACCTCAACGTCCCTCCATTTTGGAGGCCAAATATTACTTGTTGTAAACTTTACACTTATGAAATAGCCCGGACATGAGAGATCTAAGCTATGCATTTTAATTGACTTAAGCTCAACGATAACTGTTAAATGCTCAGAAAAACTCGGCAATAACTGTTTAACGAGCATAAAATTGCACCAGTTCTTGATGGTGCAAAAAATAGGAGGAAACATGGTGAACAAGAAACATTCACGAAATCTAGTACAGAAACAGCTAATGCTACTCCTGTGGCCCTCAATTTTGAAAGCGGAACTTTGTTTGTTTCTCGTCGAGTTTCGAAGTGTGAAAAAATTCATACTTGAGAGATCTAACTTACGGACTTCAACTTGATGTAATTTTGGAATGACTGTTCAGTGTACATAAAGTTCCATAAGTTATTGATGGTAATAAATGGTAAACACCGAGGAGCAAAAAACGCAGCGGTGTTTCGCCATGAAAACTCTTATAGATCGAAACTGGTCTTCGCTAGCGAAAGCTGAAATGCGCACGTCGACGTTTTTTATTACAGTTGTCATTAGGGAAAGTCTACTTCGACTACCAAAATTCAAAAATTATGAAACGATAAAGATCAGGAATTAAAGAACGACAAATGAAAGCCGCTTACCGTTAGAAACCATAATTTTACCTCAATTCGAATTTGAATGCCCTCGTTATACGGGAGGGAAAATGAAACAAAAACTCGCTGAATAAACTATCATTTTGTTAACTATATCTTCGTTTAAGAAAATAAAGTGATGCTTAGATCTGCCCCCGCGTAATCACAAGCCATCCGGAGCCCAATTTCGGAGGAATTCATTGCCAAGGAAGAATGATCTACGTTGGCTACTCCCTGTAGGACATTAATTGAGGATGAATAAAAGAAACTGACCGCACCGCTGAACGTTGGATAACCACAGACAACTGCACACGCAATACTCTCGCTGCTCTCGCGTCCACCAACCATGTAAGGTCATACTGCAATGAGCCCCAACACCACACGTTCATAAGGAGATAAAGGCACCGTCGCGAGTGCATGAGTGACGTCACTTATCGATCGCATAGCTGTAGTAGCGGTAGCTATCATCACTTTTATCGTAAATGGAGCGCGACAAGGAAAGACCAGGTCTATGCCCGTATTAAGAGCTTTCACGATACCGGTGTCTTACTTTTCCGACAATAAAAATGGTCATTTCCCTCGAATGTAAGATGTCCTTTGGACGTAATTTTGAGAGCGCAAAAATTCATCAGGTATGAAGAAGAATTCGCTAGCTAGAATGAAACGGTGTAAGGGTATTTTATCAACTACGATCTATGACAAATGAACTTAACATCCCTTGAAAAAATAATGATTCTGGTCACAATTTTACCAACTGAGCTAAGAAATTAAAAATTCTTAGAGATCCATGGGCTAGAACTGCAAAGTGCCTATATTAATTCCAATACGACTTGCCGTTGTATTTTCAATGTCTTATAACTACTGACGCGTGAGCAATGTGAGGATTGAGCTTCCTTTCCCAGGGGAAGCACTCTGTGGTTACGTGAAAATCAGTTGCCAGGGCCGATTGTTGAACCCTAACTTCCCAGCTGATAAGCCAATCATGTTAACCATTTCGTGATGCAACATAAACGTGCCAATGTAGATTGCAAATTAGCCTAATAAACTTCAAACAGAACTAGAAAAACAGAATCATTAAAAGAAACAAGAAAACAAACAGAACTAGAAAACAAACAGAACTAGAAAACATTAACACCAACTTAAAATCTCCTCGTCGCAGATTTTATTGAAATAATTTTTCCTGATAACTTATGTTTACAGTATTAAATGTAGTGCTTCGTGAAAGAACACATGATCGCATGAGCTAACAGCGCATAATAGCCTTCGATGAATAAATAAACCAATTCCAGGAATTCTCAAAATACCTACAGTACCTTGTTTCAAAAACAAAAAATGACCCGATATCAAAAACTATTAGTCGCTGCAACCTTCTTTCAATGAAACATCTATCCGGAAGTTCACTGTTCAAGACATTCTATGAAAACTAAAAGGCACGAAATGCAGTAGTGAATATAGAGTGAGAATAATACTAGGCATACAAGTTTCAAATCACTCAAATCTTGTTGAATTTATTGCCTTATTAATCACACTGCGGGATACATTCACAAGATAAGCGTGTAATAACATTTTCTTTTATCAAAGTGATGTTTGGAGACACTTTACAGTAAAATATCGAGTAAGCAAGCAGGTAACAGAAGGTGCTGATAGTTGATGTTTCATTAATTATACAGTGCCTCATAACTTTGATACAGAAATTATACATGAAATGCAAAACAGACGTAAAACTACTTCATGTGTAATTTTGATTTTCAGGACTTTAAGGCTGTTCGCCCTCACGTGCACGGAATAGTATTTATCAATAGCACGACAATATTAAACCATTCAATTTTACTTCGAACACATGCAACCTAGTAAAATTTATAACTGAAAAATTAGCAAACTTTTCTGAAAAGTAAAATTCAAGCATTAATTGGTAATAAATAATAATGTATCAATAACATGTTGAAACAATATGAAAGGCTTTCCAAACTTACTTCATGAAGTCTATTAAAACTAAAAAAAGAGGCGGTAAAACTACCATATCTTCTTTAGTCCGTAAATTATCCCCCTGAGACACCATGAAGCAGCAAACAAAAGCCGTAAAAAAAGCCGTATTACGTGTAAATAAGAGTTCACCCACCACATCAAGGGTGAAAAGTCTTTCATCAATGACGAAAGATGTCTCATTGAGACGAAAAACTTAACTCTTGACCGCCAGAATTATGATCCGACTAAAAAACGAAATATAGCTACTCTTTTTACATTTTCCTCGACAGCATAAGGTTAAGAAAGCAAAATAGCAAAGCGAGCGACTTTATGATGCTCATGGGAACGTACCGAAATCGTCACACTCGGTAGTTGCTCTAACTCGATTGTATTATTTCAGTTTTTCAAACATATTGAAATTATTACGGTCTTTTGTAAACGGTTAAGCATAAAAACGGATGACTGGAAACACTCGTGCCTAAAATCGGTTACGGGGAAAGTCGATCTCCCGCGCGAGAGAGCAGGAGAAGAGGAAGAATTAAAACGAGGCCCACGTAAATATAGAACTTGACTTAACACAACCTCTGATGGCTGGCGTTCCTGATTTCGCTGAAAGTATCAAAGATTCTCACATCACAATGATAATTCTATGAGGAAAGATAATAATCATCATTGCATAAAATGATTCTGATACACTAACGATGACAAACACGATTAATGCACAAAATTGAAGCTTATAAATTCAGCACAACCTGAGAGGGACGCTGAGTCAAGCTGTCGTGAGTGGCAATATTTTCAGCCCAACCTCCACGGAGACCAACAATTTTTCATGTAGGTATACCAACCGGAGAATAAATTTCACCATAACTTTGAGTATGATTTTAGATTATAGTTTAAAGCTCTCAAGCCACGTGGAAAGCGCTCTCAATAGAGCGCAAAGAAAGCACCATTTAGTACGGAACTTAGAAAACTTGAAATTTATGCACAGGTGTGTTCCCACATAGGATTCCCTGCCATGATAAACAGCAAGTTAAGAAAGGAAATCTAAAAAATAGATGAAGTATAATCAGCAAAGAAGGCACGAAAACAAAATGAAGCAAAGTGGGCATGGAAGATAGAAGTCCTACAGTCCTGGCTAGAGCTGTATTAACTTAAACAGTACCTCCTAGGGGACGCCAATCCTCATAGCATAGGATAGACAAACCTAACTAGCCCAGCCTTATTGCCTATAGCCTATCCTATAAGACCGCTAAGGGGAGTACTTCAGTAATCAAGGTACTGATGTTTATGCGTCTGAAACTTTACATCGTATCGAAAGAAAATATTAACAAACACGTGACTAAAACGGACGCTTGCTGGTCTGCTCGTAAGTTTTACTGCTACTGGGTTACACTGTGCATATGAGAGCCAAAGTGCATCGTCATCTAGGGTGGGTCAGCTCACCAGATATTCTCCACAATCGTGAATTCCATGCTGGACCGAGACAGGAAGTGCTTATCAGTATATCTAGCAGTAAAAAAGCGACAATTAATAACAATTTCCATGATAAGCCGCAACCTTGACTCGCAATGACCCTACCTAATGGTTAAGATTGATAAGCTACAAATAAATTGGATTTGTTGATTCGACAGTTTAGCTCATCATAAAACTGAAGAAGCCCAGTTTGAAGCCATATATCACTCAGTCATAAAACAGAGCCCGTGCAATGTAGAATTTCATGATTCAAGTTAAGCGCGTAACTCGCGACAAGATAATACGCGAGAAATATTTTAAAATCTGTTAGGTAATTTCTGATATTTTTTCTGGTATATATATATTTAACACCAGTTTTATATCCGATCGACATAATGAATGTTTCACGTTTGACAATTATATGGTCATCATACTGAAGTAATATAAATAACAGTGGTACCATTGGTAATATTCGGAGTTAAATCGATGGTGACACATTTCAACATTGTGACTCAATTTCCTGATCATTTTCCTTTTCACGGTAAATTTCATGCGGGTTAAGCTCTACGAGTTGCTCGGAAAATAAACGCAGTATTTTAAATGATACACAGTACATCAAGTTACATGCACTGCGAGTTTATATCGGCATAAGAAAAATGTTAATTTCATCATTATTTGAAAATGTTCATTTTTTCTGTACCAAACATTTATGAGGTACGCTTAAACCATTCGCCTTCACAAACTGCAAGCCTCGAGACAAGTTATATTTTTACAAAATATTCTCAAGTCCTGAGTGCTGCATAGTTTTTAGTCTCACAAAAGATTGAAAAAATACATGATGCTAGTATAGAAAGACTTATGATTCACGATGTGTATGTGATTCGAAGTGCTTTCTCACGAGTTTGAGTGATTTATTTATCAGTAGAACAAAGCATTCTGAGACTCCCTACAATTGTATCGAGAAGCCGATTGATCAGAATTTTCGTATTAATAGAGTTGCGATATCAGGGTCAATATTACTGATTGGTAATCGATTAGCCATTGATCAGACCTGATCTTATAAAACCAAAAAGGCTTACTCAGTTGCCTAGTTCAGTAGCAAGAGTACGAAAAAATCAGCGTCAGTATTGTCATTCATACATGAACTGGCTCTAAATTTCGGCCTAACGTCACCCACACTTCCTTTAAAAGCCCGACCGTAACGCACTTGTACGATTTCTTGACGCGTACTTGAACACGTTGAATTTTGAGCTAATCAGAAAATTCTTAACGTAAGCTCAGTTTGCAAAGAAAATAATCAGATAATATTTTTGTTCTTCTGAACGTGCTTTGGGAGGAAAAACATATCAGTTCCAATGCATTTCTCGAACCATGGGGGGCAGTCTTACTGCATGTAGGAATCTAATTGGAAAAATCCTAGCATATCTACATGTACGAGTCGTGGCTAGGTACAGTGTTTTTCCGTGGAATTGTATCACTTTCATTCAGTCCAATAGAACTGTACAATGGAAAACAGGGGTTTACAAACTGAATTTTTATGTTACTATTTTACTGCTCATAGAGCTCACATGTGCACCTGACCATGTCGAAGCAGCATCGCTGGATATTATTTTATTTATTCCACATCTCCAACAGCAGTCTGAAATATCTGTGAAACGAAAATAATAGTGAAATAAAATGAAAATGATACATACCAAGACGAGCGATAGTCAAATTAAACACATTATTACTGAATCGAACTTAAGAATCCACTTTCTTTTTCATAGTTCCACATTTCAGTTAACATATAGAAATAGTCCGTAACGGGCCTGTCGTGTCAAAATCGGTCAGCGCGGTCAACCCGTCGTGGGCACACAAGTCCAGCGAGAGATTTCTTACTTCCGATAAGCGCTTAACCTAAAACTTGCTACCCTAAATGCATACGAACAGTTTATCTTATATTTCTACTATCCTCATTTTTAGTATTTCTGCGATTGTGACGACTATAATCAAAATGAATTACATTTTCTAACAAAGAAGTTTCCATTAGGAACGAGCACCTCCCGCGGAATAGCAGCCCCAGCAGCACTCCACCTCCCGAGGGGCTGTACACAAGTCAGATGGGCTGACGAATGTCCCGGTTGTGAGGCACGTGACGCTCTCTCAAGCTACGGAAGGTCGAGGTTTGGTGTTCAGTGCTAGCTGAGCTTGGCCGGTGAAAGTTTAGTCACGCAACTCGCTTCTGTTTTGTCCTGGCCACGGAAGGAAACTTACAACGGCCACCTTCGGATATTCACGTAACTATTGCTAACATTCTTCCGTGAACTTGCTATCACTCTGGTGAACACCTGTTTTTCTGGTTGACTAAGCACTTGCTTACGCTTCAGCAGTTAATTAAGAGTCGCATATAGCCAGGTGCTGTTGCAGTTGCTACTGAGGCTGAATTTTCACTTCACTTTTTGAACCTTTTCACGGCAAGGAAATGCTCCGGACAAAAACAATGGAAACATTAACGTAATGGTTAAAGAAATTCAATTTCCGCGTTTAGACGTTCATCAAATGAGTTATTCTATATTCGAACAGAGCAAATGATTATATCGATTCAGTAAAATAAAAAGGGAATAAAATTTTACACTATCTAAGCCGTCCGCGCAGAAAACCGTCAGTTCGATACACACGCCAGTTTCACCCTCCGACTGTGATAGATGAAGAAACTTTGCAAGAACAAAATTTAGCAACCGAAAGTCTCGTACCAACTTCACTGTAAGCTGAGGTAGCAATGGTTGCCACGCGTGCAGGTATCCTAGCGCCCTAACAAAACCGAGTAAGGTAGTCTCACATTATACTTAGAAGCTCAGAACTCTAACATAACCCACACCAGCAAATTGAATGTAACAAGACTGGCAACAGGATACACCTTCCACCTTGGGTGTTTGCATGAAAATTAACCCGGTACTGACCAAATTATTTCAACGACAAGGCTGCATTTTGCTTTGCTCTAAAAGCTAGCAGCGACCTTATAAAAAACATTTTGAAGTCCTTACCGACGGTGCGAGTGCGACAAAAATTGAGTCAATGCAATTACAAGTCGCGTGACTTGGTCGTGAATGATTACTGACGCTAATATTCAATTGTTATCCAAGTGCAAGTGATGAATTTGATGAAAACCAGAAGTGAACATAGCTCATCTATAGTAGAATACACAAAGAATCGTGAAAAAATGTCACGTTTCTCTGATTCATCATGAAGCATTTAGTGACTAACACAGTTTAACATCGCAATAAATAGTGATAATCTAGGTAATACACAATCACATTACTTTTCTTCTATATAACCATTAAAAATTAGTTTATAATACTTCATAAACATTTAGTGAATGATTATAAATTGTAGTAGCCCAGTTTTTGGGACACCTTTTATCTCAATGTAATGTGACATACTCAATTCTATTAAATAATTTCATAAACAAACTTTCACGGAGAAATAGCATTAATCTTTCAAACTTAACGACTAGTGGAAATACGAGTAATTCGTACGCCCCGAACGAGACATTCTAAAAGGACAGAGTAAAATTAAACCATGAAAATAGCGAACTAATTTTTTGCGAACACTTATATTTTGGCGAGTTCGCGTTTCGAGGAGCGAGAAGGGCGCTAAGAATTCGTACTTAGTGTTCTAAGATAGGATGTGGAAATAGGTAAACTAGCCTTTCTCGTGGCCCATAGGAAGTAGCTGGTGTTCTACAGCCACTGATAAAAAAATTTAATAGGCGACGGAGGGTTGAACTGGAGATTCATTTCCTCACCGGCTAGTTACTTTGACTGCCTTTCTCACAATTTGACGACTTCAGTTTCTATCGTTTGTTATACCGCGCAACATCAGGCAGCAGAAGTGTCTCAGACAAAATATTCGTAATATAAAACATAGAATCAAAAGAGTATCCATAATACTTGGGAAAAAGATCCACCACGAGTGGTGACAGACTTTTGTGGGAGTGCGAGAAGCATCACAGGAAGCGAAAAGAAGCAGTATTAGCGCACATTGCAGAGCTTCAGTGACCTGGACTATCTCACGCCAAAAAAGGATGGTCTGTTTTGTATGGACTGCATAGAGCAAGGAATCTATGCCCAAGGTGTATTCTCACAAGTGGCGTCACCCTAGTGTGGCCCGGGCGTGCAGGCCCAACAACTCCAAGGTATCACACACGATTCTCTGCGCATAGGAGCCGTAAGTTAAAAAAGAAGAAGAAATGACAAATAAGAGATAGCGTACAAAATGTAAAAACTGAAAGAAGTAAAGTAGGCATGGATGACGGAAGTCTCCCGGGCATATCTATAGCTGAGGTAACCTAGAGTGCCCCTCGGCTCGCCAGTCCCCATAGCATACGATATACAAACCTAACTAACTTAACTTATCGCCTATCGTATGCCCAATGAGGGAAACCGAAAAGAAATCTGTACCCTGACATTCCTAAGTAATCAATAAGCTGAGAAACCACATGAATTATCGAAGACTGTGCAATAAACAGAGGAATTCTAAACTAGTTGTCTACCAAATTATTGTCTGAAAAAATTTTCCAGCATTTTTAGAGATAACTCAGGAATTTTGACAGGTGCTTCTGCAGTAATCAATCCCATCGATATTGAGCCCGCGCAACTGCGTTATCACCCCGTTATCTTCCTCAAAGAAATGCAAAAGATATGCGAGTGCCAAACATGTCTGGCAAAATGAAGCAGCTGCTTAGAAGCAGGGCTCTCTGCGCTGGGTTTTTCCACCCAGATCATGGTTTTTTGAACTCCTCCAGGGTTTCAAACGTAAATTTTTGAAAATATGCAAAATTTAGGTTTTTACACCATTCACTACACTAAAGAGAATACTTAAGGCAAGATTGCTTTTTATACTATACTAGAAGAACCCATCAAAATTTTACAGAAATAGATAACAAACTTTAGTTAAACCAACCCATGAGAAGTGGTCCTCTCGAGTGTTGGACAGAGTTTAAAGGTTCAGGGCAGAAATAGTCCGGCCTTGGAAGCAATTTTCTTTCTGATGACGCGAGTAGTCTGAACTCTATTAGGGAAACTGAAAATGCACTACGAAGACTGGCTTTTTATTGCAAAACATGCAGCCCGTATACAGGATACTTCGCTCGAGACCTGAAATTTTACTTTAAAATGGCGAAGGGTGGCGGAATGATAGGTTAAAGCGTATGAATGAATTCATAGATTTAATATATAAATAATTAACATACCTGATGCAAAATTACACATGCCAAAAGGCGGAGAATGTGTTAAAATATTTCATACAGTATCGAACAAGTAACGAACGAATTTACCCCCGTTCGGTGCGCTGCAAGCCCCAGCATTTCGCGTCACTTAGACCTGAGGGGAGACTATTTCGACACTTCAAAGATATAACGACGTCTAATAAATCTATACTTGATTTTTGGCATTCGCTGCGTAACGTCAAAAACGGCCGTGGCAACTCAAAATTTGGAACACTTTCTGATCTTATGACCAACCTTACCGTTTTGCAACACTCTTCTGCACCAGTGGAAAGAATATTTTCACTTGCAAATCACATCAACACAAAACAAACGCACTCACTCAAAATAGACACTGTAATAGATATGTTGCTGACAAAACAAGGATTGCCAAAAAGTGCTCAAAACTGTCCCGAGTGGAAACGTAAGCCTGAGTCAGTGAGAGATGTGATGAACGGAGTTTGCAACCAGAAATGTACAACGTCTTGAACGACAGAGAAGAAGAAGTGATCTTTATGTTGGTGATTCCGCTACAAAAAATAATTGGAAAGAGGATCAATGGAAAAATCAAAATTACAATCATCACTTCAAATCCCGTAAGTAAAATTACATTATTTTGTGATGAAATAACATTTCTAGGTTTTTTGTTTGTATAATGTTTTTTTTCATGTTTGATCTGGGTTAATCTGAAATTTCTGACTGGGAGCCCTGCTTAGAAGGTGCATCACTTCCAGACTGGGCATCATCTAGATATTATGTGTGCTCCGTACTCTGCTAAAAAACTATCCTGATAAACGATGACACTCATGTCTTGGGATAATATGCGTGACAGCGTCGATAGCAAGGGCGCAAGGAAATACGTTGTAAATACTGAGCTCGCAGATCTCATTGAAGTCTTCCTGAATAGTGATACATCGGTGGACAATATCAAGACGCGTATGCACAGTGTCTATGATCAAAACGAGAACAAAAAAGCTATAAGTGCCGTTGAAGAATTTGCTCTTTCGACTTGAAGTGAAACTGGAAAAATTAAAAAATTACGGTGTGCCATTAATGTAAATAGATCGCACACTGTTATTGAACGATTGTGCAAGCTCATACAAGCGTCCGATCGGAG
>VOMN01113865.1:0-12874 GCA_014899125.1 Orchestia grillus | reverse complement strand
ACCCCACATAGACAACAAGAAGACCCACAAGACCCCACAAAGACCCCCACAAAGACCCCACAAAGACAACAAGAAGACCCACAAGACGGACCATAACTTACCATTAACCTCGGCCAGCGCGTCAGGAGAGGCCGCTCGCACAGCGTCGCCCTCCTTCCTCTTCCTCTGGACGACCTCGAGGTCGAGGCGCTCCTGCAGCCGCCGCCGCAGCTTCTTCAGCTTGGCACACCGCTTCTGCATGAGGATCCTGTTCTTGTGCTCCTCCTGCAGCTGCTTCTCCAGGGACTCTCTCATCTCCCGCTCCCGTAGCACCTCCATTTTGAGTTCAGCTGCCAAGGAAGAGAAATTTTGGGCTCGTCAGATTGGTTTTGTTACACCATGTTTTGTCTGGCTGACGCATTTAACGCCTTCTGGAGTGTGGATCAAGTTTTAAGTTAAGCGTTATAGGGCAGGGAAAAGCGTGGATTGATTGTGGGATTGTTGCAGCCCTGGTTAAGCCTTCAAGCTTCGTTTTTTCTCACTACGGAATGACAACGTCGTACAACGGACGGCATAATCGTGTTTCTGAACAACTGTGAGCTCCGGTAAAAAATTATTGTAGGGATTATTTGGATACCGTCGTGTTTAGATTACGATTGAGGAAAATATATTTATATGTATGTGTGTATGTATGTATGTATGCATGCATGTATGTATGTATGTACGTGTAAAATAATGGTATTTTCGATGGAGTTCCTCACCTTTCTCGTGTTGCGTCCTCCTTTCGTGATGACGAGCATTCTCCTCAGCTACCCTCAGAAGCCCTAAAATGTTCCTGAGCAGAACTTCAGTGGAGGACAGAGGAGCAGACCCGAGGAGGCTTGGTGGGGGGATCATCGAATTGATTGGGGATGGACCGAGGTGGGTTTGTCCAGGGGTGCTGGATGACCTACCCCACATGTCAGCAGTGTCCATAGCTGCAAGGGAAATGGAAGAAGAGCCTAATTAAAAGCAGCGTTCGCATTAACAAGATTAGTTCATGGGATGCCATATTGCGAACATTTCCGTTAAGAATTGGGAAAACGCAAAAAAGTGGCAATTTTGTTGCGTGGTTCTTTCGGGTTCAAAATATGAAAGGTCTCTTTTGCACATCTGGTACCCTCTGAACACGAGAGATCTAGCGATCTTCGAACATATAGGCACATTTGCTTGTAGCTCAACAAGAATCAAAGTAACAATTAATATGTGATAATTTACTCTAGATATCTACTCTTTATGATGACGTTCTAATCATGAAATCAAGCGAACGATGTCACAGGACACAGATGAACTCAGCGTTAACGTGGTACGATGGCCTGAAATATTCAGAAGAAGGAATAACCCGATGCTAGAATAACGGCCTCACTAAATGATCACATTATTCTACACTATACATAAAACTTGCATTCATATAGACATTGCACTCAAATCAAGAGAAGCCCATGAACTGAACAAAGAACGAACGATTTTTAATGCACGATCGAAACTCACATTCGTCTTTATCGATGTCATCATCGTCCATTTCGGACAGCCTTTCTTCGTCGCGGGAGGAACTTTGTTGCTGTCTATCGTCATCTTCGTGCATGCCTCGGTCTGAGTCGTGACTGAGCACGTCATGCCGGTCTTGGTCTCGATTTTCATCCTGCGTTCCAACATCGTCACCTTTAGATAAATTTAGCACGGGCGAACCGTTTCTGCTCGACGTGCATCTATTGTTCATGTCGGAGTCCTTGTTTTGTTGTTGCTGTGGTTGCCCCTGACTTGAGGTGGGGCCGAGGGGATGTGGGGTGTTGTCATCCACCACGGTGGAGTTGGCGGAAGACGTTGGAGGGGTTGGTGACGAAGTGGAAGGAGGGATAAGTGAAGTTGGGGTATAGGGAGCACTCACGATGTGCAGTTTGTTCGTGTGTTGTTGCTGTTGCTGCTGCTGTTGTTGTTGTTGCAGGTGGTGTTGTTGGAAAAGGTGTTGCTGTTGGTGTAGGTGATGTTGCAACAAACTCGACGTCCCCAAAGACGTCGGCGTTGACGTTGGAGGTAAGCTACCTCGACGTTGGTCTGACGACAGCTGACGCTCGCGCTCTAAACGCTCCTCGTGAAGCCTGCGCACGGAAAAAATATTTTGCTCTTAATTATTCAAAGCTTTTACTTTTATCAAACAGCTGCAAAGTGAGAGACAATAGACGTAATTCATAACTTATTTTTAATATGAGTAACTTACGTAATTTCGAAGCGTTAAGCTCTGCGAATATTAAATACGGCAGGTAATTCGTGTAAGTTAAGAGGAATCCCAAACACCAAGCGCTTGCGCTGTGTTCGCATCATCACGCTGCATTCTGCCTGCAAAAACGCGCGGTGTGGGGGCGGGTAGACTAGTTGGCGGCCAAAAAAATAAAATATGAAATGATTCTGTCGATTCATTACTCGCAGTCAATCTCAGAATCGCCAGTGCATCGTCAATATGGGCGATGCTTTTGGTAAGAATTGGTTGTATGTCACACGCTGCCATCGACCAGTAGTTGTTAATTCTCCTGGCTTTTCAAATAAAAATGACGAGTTATTGCCATGGCTTTGATAACTCTTCGGTTTATGAACACGGCTTGCACAAAAGTACTTTAAACGTTCAAATGAGGATAATCGTATCACTTTCAAAGCTGAGAAAATATATAACAATGAAGTTACAGACATGATGTTTGGGCTCATGATGGATCAAGTATATAGGACGAAATGTGATAAAAACCATGGAGTTTCTACTCATAATAAACTACAGATTTAAAACACTGAGATTAAAGCCATGGAGTTTCTACTCATAATAAACTAGAGATGTAAAACACTGAGATTAAAGCAATGGAGTTTCTGCTCATAATAAGGCAAGGAGATGTATGATTACCAAGCACCTAATCTTCTTATCGTCGTCCCTTCCTTTCGCGAAAGATTTGGGCTCACATGAGCTCCCCCACGCGCGCCTGGGCCCCATTGTCATGAGAAGACCCGGCTCAGTTTCTCCGGTATTCTTCCTCTGTGCAGCACCCCAACTCTCAGACAAAAGACTGACATCTTGCAAAACTGTCAGCTGTGTCAAGGAGCTACCTTTTCCCTTTTGAAGGCTGAGCCTCTTTCCATATTGCAGTTCGTTGAGAAACCCTATCTATCCGCGCCTCCTTTTTTAGCTCCCACCGTGGGACTCAATGAGGCACGCCAGTAAAAAGTAAATTGGAACAATACGTTTTACTTTGCATTCAGCACTTGTGGGTCGAAATTAATAGTCGTGTGGTGTGTTGTTCTTAAATGTGTAGCATTTTGGAAAGGTTCCTATTAGTCTTACTTTGAATGTTCTTAATATTCTATCGCTAATTCGCTTGGCGATTATCCATCATGGCTCTAACCTGATTTTAAATATGAATTCTACCCACACGTGAACTAACTGAATGAATTAAAATTGCGTCTAGGTATAACTTATCCTAATCCACTCAATTCAACAACATACAACTCATGTCGGACTCGGAAATTATACAGCCAAGGTATCAATAACATGTGAAACAGAAATGCATTACTCGATCGAGGCCGCTCGAGATGAATGCCGCATCTCACAGGGGCCTGAAGGGATCGAAGGCCTGGTGCTCATTTCTGAGATTTTTGTATTCGATGACTTGGACGTCAAGGAAAAGATGAAGACAGGCGGGCGGCCTGGTGTGCTAGGCCCTGTCTTGCAGTAACACAATGTGCTCGTATTGATCAGTACGAGCAACATCACACTGTATTGTTGCGCCGCTGATGCACGGCCATTCAACATTGATTGATTGCAAAATAGAAGACGCTTATCGATTGAGAAATTCGATTGAATTTTTTCGGCACGCTTCAGTGGTATTCCTTTCACCGCACCTCGGTTCCTTCAAGGATAATGTTCCTAGAAATATCGTGTTGCTGACGAGAGCCTGCCTGACTTGGCAAGAGTTGATCGCAAAAATTAATTGCAATTTTAGGCATAAGAAGAATATACAAGTATCTTTGATCGTTATTAAAAGCGTGTACGATTTTTAATTATGTATAAACATTAAGTACAGATATGTGCTTTGTATGTAATGCACATCTGTGTTCTTTCTTGGCTCCGTGCTGTAAGTTTACATGTACACGCAAATTGAATAACGTTATATTTTTACTTCATTCGGGTAGCAAACCTGTCCGCTCTAGGCAGCTAATTCACAGAATATTCACAAGATCCCTTAAACCATGCAATTTCAAGACATCAACGGGGTGAATCTCTATAACAAATTAGTGAATAATTTAATAAGCAAATAATATACCTCTGGGATCCCGCAAAATAAAATAAGTCACTGCCTTCAATCGCCGCTGAAATTACGAGTAGAAGAGCCGTAACTCTCCTTCTCTACCAGACCTAATGATGGCGAAGCCTGCACAGACCCATCGAAGAGCGCTCACCGCGTTTTGTAGCAAACGTTTTCTCACTTCTGCATACGGCCGGGATGCGTAACAGCTTCCTAATTATTGGTTGCGTCAGTGGTTTGCTAAGACCCACAATTATTAAGGTTTCGCACACATGTTCGGTCCACGTAAAGCAATTACGCAGCGTAAACAATCTCGAGAGACAGCCACGGCTTACACCAACTGTACCTCTCACTGCCGCCACACGAAGCGCAGAACTTGATGATGAAAGGCTCGTTAGTGGGTGCGGGATTAAGTTTTATTGGAGAGGTGGTTAGCGGTGAGTTACAGAGAATATATGTACTACGAAAGTTTGATTGTTTACGTTATGAGGTTTGTTCGTAAAGATGTTGCAGGTGCTGCTGAATAAAGAAAGGTAAATTGATTATTGAATACATACGCTTGAGTTTCGAAGACACGGTGTTTAATAGGTAAATACCGTGGATTCTTGACCCGATCGCACAAAGGAGACATTCTTATTCGAAATGGCCTGAGACTGAAAAATCAGTGAGTCCTTTTGAAAAACTATGTTGTGCTTACTAAATGTGGTTCATGAGCTCGAGGAAGTACTCTTTACCCATCGAGCTCTTATTTCTGAAGAAATATGTTTCCTTTTTGTTTAGTGCGGGATGTAGTATCTTAAGTCGCGTTCTCAATGAGGTGACGAAGTCACCCTACAAGTTAGAAAACAGAACTCGGAGCCCGAGAGAAATGCTCGATTTGTGAAAAATCTTCATCGATCGAGCAGCAGAGTGTCATAATTTTTACGGAGCCAAAGTCCGTGTGTTGCAGCCATTAACGTGCCAGGTGATGCGTTAAAAGATAAGGCAGGTATGTCCGGTGATGTTCGCATCAATTCCATCCAAGAGATGTGTACATATGTTGTCTATCCTAACGTAAACGTTCCGGTGATTATTACATTTTGAGTAAAAAACAAATAAGATAGAGATGAGTCGGCTCAAATTTTAAAAGATGGTACGAAAATGTTCTGAGTTGGTCGTAAGAATATTATTTAGTCCTACGAATGTATGAAAAATTTAGAATCTATGTCGTAAACGGTTATAATAAGTACCTAGAAGAATGTAATCGCACGACAATTACTGAATTGCTGCTAATGTTAACGGAATTTGTACTATTACTATCACTTAGTTTTGAATTTAGTTGATAGAGAAATAATGATATTCTGAGGTCGCTCATGTTGAACAGAGTATAACGCTCAATGTACAAAAGCCTAAATATGTTGCGCTCTCTAAGGGTGAACCTTTTAAAATTCGGAACTAAAATTAGAAGTACAGGGTCGCTTCTAAATTTTATTCGTGCAATAGCGTCTACCGAAATGGTCAACAACTCTGGTGAAATCCGCGTTGAAAGGAGAACCTATGTACGCATACCAATGCACAAAAGTTTAAATTTTATTATCCGATAAAAAAGTTGCTTATACTGCGTAAATTTTTCTTGGCAAAGGTCATAGTCGAGGAGAAGTGACTTCTCAAGATATAGGGTGCCACCACATCACGAACAGAATCTTGGGGCAGTTGCAATTAGTCTTCAAACAACATGACCAATTTTAAAAACGCTCGTTTTTCCAACAACACGTATAAGAGTTTTAGTTAAACATTGAAACGTCACGAAACTCATATTACCGTGCGATGTTCCATGTTTTCGATCCTCTTTCCAATTCAATAAATGATTGAACAAATTTCAATATTCCCTTAATTGCAATTCCATATAAGCTTCATTTCAAGTCGTGAAGCCCTCATACAATGCTGTCCAGGACGATCTAACCGACAGCTGCTGAATGCCACTCTTAAGCACGGGTCAGAAAGTTCGAGTATGCACTCATATTAACACCACAAAAAGTTCGAATACCTTTATTCTGTCCTTATTTGGACTGAAAATTGACGCGACAAAAGTTGCGCACACTGAACATCAACAGCCAGTGACATCGCGGAATGAAAGTGCGCTGCTTCAACCAACGAGAACATCAATACACAGTCTCATGCACTAGAGCAGCCGCCTGGAATCATGTGCAGATGATTCATGAGCGCTGACCACGGCGCTGTGTGTCATCGCATTAGTGAAAGTGAGGAAAAGATGATGAATGAAACTGAATAAAATTTATCAGCCTGGACGACTGAACAATTACCGCTAATGCTGCCCATATTTGATGTTATTTTCGTGCGAAAGAGACGACGACGCAAATGATAGTCAAAAGGCCTTTGAATTTATTAAGTATTGTTTTCTCAAGATAAGACATTAGGGAAGTGTGTGACCGTGGCGTTTATAGTTCTTTCCAGTAATGTTAGACAACGAAACGTAACTTGTGTACATGATGTACAATACGCAGCCCCCGTGTAATAAAACTCTGAGCTTGTATGTAATGAAGCTTAAATTATGAACTACATGCGGAGTCAAATTATGTAGTAACTATATAAATACTTTGAAATGAAATTACATAGCAACTCTGTAGAATTTATACACTGAAACGATGCAGTAACTATGTAGAAACTATACTGTCAAACACGAGCATTGAAGAATGTAGTGAAGCCGTGAGCACAGTAAATGCAATGTGCAACCAGCGTGAAGTAAACCTTGCACACGCAAACCAAGAAAGTGTATCGAAAATTTTCGCGGCTCTTGTACGCTCTGAGGCGATTGCAGTTGCAGACGGCGTGGCAGCAGTCAGTCATGTTCCGTGACTCGAAGTAATAGGCACGACTTCATGCAGAGGCGGGCGACTACTCACTTATTTCGAGCACTTGTATGAGTGTAGTCCTCCTTCAGAAGCACGCCCGGCAAATCGATTTTCGCCTCGCTCACTGTATAGTGCAGTCACCTCTGCGCCAGGGGTCCAGTGTACGGCGTACGTTTTTTCATGAAGCTTAAATTTTCCTCTGTGATTCGGTTTTCATTTTAATTTTTTCAATATCAAACGTTATTGCTCGTCGGAGATTCTTCTCTTTCCGTCTAAGAAATTTAATTTGTTTTTCCCTTGAATCTGTAAAGTTTTTCATAAAATGAAAAATCTGCACTTCGATGACTCATTTTCTCTTACCCGATTCGATTAACGCTGCCTGCTTCTTTCTCAATTAGGTGCAGATGGTAGTTTTTCATTCATTCCTAATTAAATGTAACTTTTCTCATCTTGGTGTGAATCAATAACTGCAGTTATGGCGAAGAGAGCCATAAGTTAACTAAGTTTTTCTTTTACTGTAGCTTCATCCGAAACCCTGCGTGGCAGAAATCTGATGATTACTGAATAGTCTCTGTAACTGACTTTTTAAACTGCCTTTATTTCCAAACTTGAATGAATTTGAACCCCAGGAAATGAAAATCTAAAGTACACAATGTTAAGAGACAGGCGATATAAAATTCTTAACGGTTGGAAACGCATGGTGGCCCTACATAGGTTAAACATAAAATGACCTCAGATTTGATGCCGGGAAATTTTTTAGTGTGCGGCCTTCGTCTTTTCTTAACTTTACTCACCGTACTTTTTCTTAAACGTATGCCCAAATGTTCCTCAACAAAGTTCTTTCATATATTATGTATGCGAATCTGGTTATAAGAAAGCAATAAAGTAATCGATCATAATTTTTCTCATCGTGCATGACTTTTCAAGCTTTCAAACTCAACAAAATGCACTTGAATCACTCAATGAAATGAAGACACAACAGGGTGTGCCAATCCACAATCGTCACCCTAGTGCTGCAGCGGCGGGTGGCGTGTGAGGAAATGCCTCAATGCCTATGTGATCTTACGGGAAATAAGTACATCAAATGAAATCTGACAATAAAGTGGCATTCAGACTTAATGAACTACTGAATTAGTTTAGAGTCACATTAGTGTGTTCTGCACGGATTTAAGTCAAACCGCACCCAAGGATAGAATCTGGAGCGACAGGTTATATTTAATTTGATAGCACCGGGCATCAAAACTTTTAAATTTTAATTACCTTTATATGAATTTGTTGTATGTTGTTAGTCCAATACAAGAATTGACATGTGGTCAAACTAAATTAAATTTTCGTATGGAATTCCGTAGACTTACGCAAGGTGTGTCATCATTGGCTTACATATTGCGTTGCAATATATAATACACACTCTCACACGACAAAAAATGTCATTTATGACGTACATTTGTATGTTTTTCAGTCTCAAACGAGAAACATGAGTATTTTTTTCAAAATTCATTGTATTTTCTCCCAGAAACAGACACGCCACGCAAGTAAAGGCTCACCAGGCAAGTAAAAGCTCGCCGCTCAGGTAAAGGTTCCTTGTATTTTGAACGTCGAGGTGACCTGAAGCTGCCGGTGAATGAGGCATAATTTCGTAAGCTCGAAGCAACTGTTTCAACTGACATTAATTGTGATAACTTATCAGGTGAGCTCGGCAGCAGAACTATGCAAAACGTACAAATGTGACTACTTGAAGGACTGAAAATTACTGAAGAATTACGTTTTAATGGGCGAGGCTTCCATTATTTTTGCCGTGCAGACAACACCAAAAAGCAGAATGCTGCCCAGCGAATAATCAATTGCAAAATTTTATAACGGATCTTACGTGTAAATATATTATTAGCTAATGTAAATCGAAACTTGCTCTCGTTGTCGGCTGTAAAAAGTGGGAGCCAATAGTTTTAGCAGTTATTTATTTAGAAAATATATCAGCATAAATCTTAAATTTGGGGGATTAATTATGACGGCAGCACAGTTTATAACTTTGATGGGCCTAACTTCAAAACCTCATTGCCCCTCCATTGTGCTTTATGAAGTTAATTTAAGAGAAGAATAGTTCACAATGAAGCTTATTTTTTAAACTTTCCGTGGTTTTCTCCTAAAAGGCGATTTTTGTCAACTCGCGACCTGCCATTCCCAACTGGGAATTTCCAGCTCGCGAAATCTTCAGTTATTTTTAATTTGTGAATGATTTCAACCGGTAATTGTGAGTGTCGAAACAAATATTCAGTAAACGATCGTTTGTCGATTTACATTAGCTAATAATATATTTACACGTAAGATCTGTCTTAAAATTTTGCAATTGATTATTCGCAGGGCAGCATTCTGCCTTTTGGTGTTGTGTGAACGGCAAAAATAATGGAAGCCTCGCCCACTTAAATGTAATCCTTCAGTAATTTTCAGTCCTTCAAGTAGTCACATTCGTACGTTCTGCATAGTTCTACTGCCGAGCTGACCTGATAAGTTATCACAATTAATGTCAGTTGAAACAGTTGCTTCAAGCTTACGAAATTATGCCTCATTTACCGGCAGCTTCAGGTCACGGGCTCCGTGGAGTAGTGGTAGCGTGGTAGTCTTGAAACCAAAAGGACGTGGGTTCGATACTCGGCTCAGGGAGGTATTTTCACGTTACCATGTAATACTTCCCTTGAAAAAGGAACGTTAAGCCACACATTCCTCGCATCCCTCACCACGCCAGTAGTTGTAAGGCATTGGAAACCCACCGGTGAAACGTGTTGGAATTAATAAAGGTTATTTATCTTTTGCTTTACTTCATTGATGAAACGTCACAGAGTGAAGTGTTTTTTTTCTATAATACGAAATGAAATCTACTGTTTCTGTGTTTTGAACGCGTATTGCAAGCTTCTGACACCCAATGTCAAACGTATTTCCGTAAACTCGATGCCTTAAACGACCTCCCATTGTGAAGTACTATTTCAATATTGCATTGTACTGCAGAACTTTTCATTGGATGGTTGTGTGTCTTCTTTGTTATTTCAGAGCAAGATTCATACTTAAGAGTTGAAATTTTTCAGCATTTATATTCAACAAATATCCTCAATGAAATTTAGAAAATGCGTTGTGTTTTCCCTGACAGACAATTCGTTTTATAGCGAAGACGGACAACATCATCTGTATACATAAATATGCAACCCAGAGAAGTAACATCTACCATAGCAATAACAAGTACCGTCCACAGGACCAGGCTACCGACACGACTTGTAACTAAGCACTAAGTGCTGAAGCTTTATAATTCTTTCCATGGATATTTAAGTTAAATATCAAAGTAAATTTCGTCATTAATTACTCGCACTACATACTCTGCATGTGTCCCAGGTAACTCAGTTGGGATGCTACTATTGAACATCACAATGGAACCCTCTACCATTTGTATGTTACGACTTGATGAGGCAATTTTTGCCTCTACGATAACCATTTCCTCCAGAAAAGAGGCAAATACCATTGCAGCGAGGTAGCGGGCACCATTGCAACGAGATAGCGGACACCATTGCAGCAAGGTAGCGGACACCATTGCAGCGAGGTAGCGGACACCATTGTCGCAACGTAGCGGACCCCATTGCAGCAAGGTAGCGGACACCATTGCAGCGAGGTAGCGGCCATCATTTGTGTGGCTCAGGGCCAGAAATAAGCCCTTGATAATCCGAGTGCAATGATAGCCAGCGAGCGCACCCATGAATCATTATAGCAGCAGCGAACTCCCACTAATGTACCAGCGGGGGCCTGGGTCGGCGTAATGACAGTAGTCGTCCCGATCAAACGTACAATTTAGCAACATAAACTATTGCAATGACACCTCCGGCTGCCGTGCACGAAACCCTTGCCCCGTAGGGACTACCGTCAGTTCACCTGAACAATCGAAGACCCAAACGAGTGTTGCAGTATCATGCAATCGAGATCTTGTGCACCGGTGTAAGTTGTCCGGATCTCATAACTGTCCGGACGATGTTCGACAAATGTGGGTTCCGTCTGATAGAAAAGCATCGAGAACTACGCCACTCCGGTTTTATCGAAAGTGCTTGGTGCAAAAATTGGTGTATTTGATGTTTTTGGGTAGGGGCGGGATATCCGTAATCATCTTCGATAGTGTGTTGCATCCATTGAAGAGTTGTATTGCACCTCAATAAAGCTTGCTAAAATGAATGAATGAATAAAAGAGAAGTGCTTCTATGGTGCAGCTTTGCATTCAAAAAACCTTCAAAGAATTAGACTCCATGTAGTCGAACAAAATGGAGTAGAAATGATCCAGCGCTGTTGTCAAACTACGCTTCTTTTGCACTCAAGAAAAACGCGATTCTCGTACCAAGAAAACATTTGCCGCAATGGGCGGTCGACAGTCCAAAATGACCAATGCGATATCATCGGCATCCCTGCATCCTTAAAGGAACATTCCGGGCAGCGCAACTGCTTCCTACAAATCATAGGATGTCTCTTGGAATCACTTCAAATGCGCCCCTGTCGTACGCAAAGCCACGAGTTATAGTTCAAATTTAGAGCACTGCCAAAGAACTGTACCTCTAAGCGCAATTTGTGTAGTTCGAATGATTGAAATTGTTGGTGTTCCTCGATAAGTGGTTCCCTCAATGGTCGACTCCTTTGAATGCTGATTTGGCAACTCGTTTCGTAAAATATGACTCCATTACATAGGCTAGCTATTCATTAGACACAAACGGAACTTTTCAGGATTGAATAGAGTGCGTTTAAGTTTTTTTCGTACCTGGAGTGTCTCGTATTTGCTATTATTTCTTTTAATAATCGCGAGGCTGGATTCCAGAAGATGGTCTGATAAGCTTAATCACAAGCCTGTCACAGTTTTATTATCGACGACATCGAGTTCAGCTGTTCTCTCCATGCCTGTATCAGCTGGTGCTTTTTTCAGCCCCACTGTTACTGAGGTGTACCCCAGATAAAGGTTAATTTATTCTTTCATCGTGATCCAATCTGATTGGTAATTATGTTACCTATAGATTTGATATGTCTCTTCTTGAACTATGAATTATATGTAATGTAAATTACCTCAAGTGTGGTTACTAGTCAGTAAACTCTGCGCGATTCAGTTTTACTTGATTGATGTGTGTTTTTGTACTACTGGATGTGTTTTTGCATTTCAGGTAAAAATGAGAAACATAATGAACAATTGATTTCTATTGGAATAATGCTCAAGAAACAGCTGAGATAGAACGAATTAAGTGATAGTTTAGCTTTTCTACACCTTCTCCATCATTAATTATTTTATCATAAAGCTGAAGAAATTTTATCACGAGCAAAAATTTCTCCCTGTCATACCCCTTTTCTTGTATCAATTAATTTTGTCACAGAAAAGATACAATTTCTTCCCATACAAAAATTTCTCTCGTCCACGACAGAAAAAAATTTCCGAAGCCTCTGAAAAATTGGAAAAAACTCACCTGGTGAGAGTTTCTGGTGTGATTTGGGGGTGCTTCAGGGGTGAGCCCTCGGTGGGGGATATGGGATGAGGTACACCGGGGCCTCCAGGTAGTCCCCCCGGCAGGCCCCCGGGTAAACCCCCAGGCAGGAGGGGGGGATACCCAAGTCCTGCCATGTGCTGAGCCATGTATTGCAGGGGATTGAAGTGTGGGGGGGCGTGGTAGCCGTTACCAAGCAGGGGGGACTTGTCCATGCGGGGGTCTGGAACGTAAG
>VOMN01113858.1:0-13004 GCA_014899125.1 Orchestia grillus | reverse complement strand
GACTTGTTATCTGCAGGTGTCCAAATCCTTCACTTCTAGTCCCAGTCAGCGACCTTCTTATGATCTCCGAGTGCAAACGACCGAATATTGTGCTTGAGTTGAATGAGACACTCTCCTTCTCGTGTTTAGTTCACTTCATGCAAATGACGCGTGAAACAGTTGCTCTATTACGTTTTCATTTTGTTTGTTCCATATTGGGCTGCTAAAATACAGTTTTCATGGGCAGAATTTAGAGCCGAATGTAAGTGAATGATTTTTTAACGTTATGGTTATATCGCTATTCAAACGAATTTTTATTCCGGACGTTGGTCGTTTATTCTCTAGAAGATTGTTCATAACTGGGTAAACTCAAACGAAAGTCATAATCAGGTGCATTACGGCATGCCATTACAGATGTATCAGGTAATTAGTTTTTGGAACTCGTTTCATGTTTTCACTCTTCACAGTCTCAACCATTAGCTGACTTTGACTCTCTGTTCATGCATAAGCTGACTCGTACACAATTCGATAGCCAAAGCAACTGATCACAGGTTGGGGTCGAGTGAATAATGTTGAAGCTGTTGAATGCTGCGCGTTGATCATGTCTTGCATAACTTCCAGTTTCATTGGCGGTGGAATCTCAATGACCTTTGTTTCCCTTCACCCAGAACTGCTCAAGATGTAGGACTGCACAGCGTCACTTGTGGCAGACTGCAGGTGTTCCCGTTCAATCCTATAATATTAAAATTGTTTTTATGATGGGGCTACAGTTGGCGGGTGCAATAATTTAGCAACAGCCATTTGAAGCGGTTCAATATTGTTATATCGGTCTTTCTAAGGCCGGTGACCGTTCAGGAAAATGCTCATTTCATACTTAGTATGTCGGACCAACATAGTCACTTACGCTTTGTTTCAACGCAGGTCTCGTCATCTTCATTCCTCTTAGTTCTTACCAGTTCTGTTTCGTTTGTTAATAATGAAAGGCTAGGGCAGAAATTTTGTTTTACAATTCAATGCGTAATGGATCTGATTCTTCCGCGTGTTCTTGATCAATTTTTATTGTGACGTTCTTTCCTTTTGAACATTTTGTTGGCTATTCCCTTGAGTAAGCCTAGCAAGTGTAATGGTAATCATTGACACTGCGATACGCTCTTGATTAAGTAGTTTTTATGAATATCAAGGCTAAATTCTCCGTTGTGTTCGGCTTGCTTATCGGTGGTAGCTACATGGTAACAAAGTTTTGTTGCAACTTCATCATTTCGGTCGAACATACGAGTTCTTCCTTAAATAAGTTTCTTTCGAAAGTAGTAATAAAGAAAATTTTTGGTGGACACTATTTTATTTTGATAGGTGCCGCAGAGCATGATAAAATTACACCTCATTACATTTGAATTCTTTAAATTTAAAAACGGACTGTGTAATTTAGTTTACGAGACATTTGCTGTGTATTTAAAAAATAGAATTAAACTCCAGTTACAGCCAATGAGAGTAACATAAGCATTCGAGGTTGGCCCGCATAGGAGACATGAAGACAGATGGAGTCTATTTTCAGTGCTCTCTCTTAACCCCTTTCGCTTTTGATCCATTCAATTTTATACACTCCAAATAAATGTAACCAAATAAAACTTTATGACTGCAGAATATGGGTTGTCTGTCATGACGGCGGCTAAAGAATACCTTTTCCCAATCATGTCTTTATTTTCGCTTGAAGGTGTTTAGTGTGCATGTGTGATCTCGGTTTTTAACGTTCGGTCAAATTTTTTTATCTTAGGTATGCGAAAACAATATAGAAGTAAAAAAAGTCGAAATGCCTTCAAATGTAGTCGAAAATGTGTTATCAATCGACAACTTAAAAATAAGTAAGGAATTCAATATCTTTTACTTGCCTCAGAAGCTTCTTAAGCTGGTTTCTTTGTAAGAAATTTCTGAGTTCATATTTTACTCGCGCTATTTGACCTTGCACTTTGAGTAAGTGTAGCTGTAAGTATTCTTTCCGGTACCTTGTGCGGTTTATTTGACTTCTTCCGTATTTTTACGAGGCGCTACGCTGTTCTTGCATGATTTTGCTGTGCGACTTACAAACAAAGACGGAAAGTGATGGTTGTAACGTTTAGCACGTGTGTTCATTGTGGAACTGGTGGCGACTATTGTAAATTGTACGGTCATCTTTCGGTGAAACGTAAGCGTAAAAATCGTCTTTGTTTCTACATCGTTTTCTCCTCGTAGTATAGACTTTTCTCTTGTCGAAGAATGTGCAGGATTCCTGAGCTTCTCACTGACAAATATGCTGGTGATAGCATCTATCCTCGTCAGTATACAGGTAGTCGTACACTTACGACTTTTATGACTTATGAGTGATCGACTTTACGACCGTTTGGTCTAAACTAAGAATCTGAAGAACTTACGAACGAATAGCTGATCGAACTGAAAAAAGAGCTGAAACCTAACGCAGTCGTAATTCGAGGCTTTCTTGTTTAGAGGAGACTTGGCACTCATTGGCTGACATTCGAGTCTCTTACTGTGGAAGAGGCAGCATTCGTTGCACAAGTCTGTTTTAGTTGTTAGACCTCATTTTTCGTGCCCCCAGTCAACAGTCCTGCACTTACGTAGAACTGCGTTAAGTGATGTCTGTTTTTTGCATAAGTATACGTTTTTCATTCTTTCTTCCCTCTCCATGTCATACTCACGAGGTGCTGTCGCTTCCTCTTTGTACTATATCGGATTATGGCAGCGGAAGCAGCAAAATTTTGCGCATTTTCTAATGTATCTGATTTGATTTGTGTAATATGTTTTTACTTAGCATCGCTCTGTTTGTCTCCATCTTTGACCAAATATGATGACTGATGGCTGAACAAAAATTAGGTACATGGTTGTGACGATTACGGATATAATTAGTGTTATTTGTCCCATAGAGCGCTCGACGATGGAAAGTGTTCAGCTTAGTGAATGAGCTGAGGTACTTACCTACTGAAGTGTTCATGCTCCGTTAAAATAACGGCTGTATCGTATGTTCAAAGAATAATGTTGTTAGCGATAGACGTCAGACACGCCAGAGTGCTAGCAGGTAGCTTACTTTGATTGCAAATTGCGCGTGGTTTTCTCTCTGGTGTATATCGAGGAATCTATATAATCTATTTAAGGTATTTCAAGAGTGTACGAGAATAATCAGTTTGTATTTTCTAATTTTAGGTTTGTAACTGCACAAAGTAAATGATTGAATGGCACATTATTGTAGAATTAATGCAATGGAAACTGCATAACCTTAATTGTTGTCATGCGTTTGTACATCTTCCGTATTAAAGGAGTATCTAGATAGGGGGGAGATTTCAGTTTTATTCTTCGAATTTAGCATCCTCATCAGATGTAGAACAAATGCATGCTGCCTCTGAATGCGGTGTCAGTAGTGCAGTAGTGCATATAGCGTACAGTTCGTGGGTAGTGTTCGGTGGCTTTTATTTTCTCAGCGTAATCTCCTTGTAGCACTTGTAAACACGCTGGCCTGACACCGCCATGTGCCATGTCAGTCTCTATCACGCGGTTTCGAAGTCATGCTGGCGTCTTCATCTCTTGGGGGCTATGTATTGTGCTGCCCATCTGTTCACTGTAGAGCTCCTTCATCGAAATTTTGAACCAATCCATATTTGGTGTGGGATGTATTGTGGTACCCATCTATTCACTACTGCTGCGCTCCTTTGTCCTGATTTTAGACTAATCCATGTTTTATGTGGGATGTATTGTGCTGCCCATGTATTCTCTCAACTGCTGCGCTCCTTTATCGTAATTCGAATTCAATTCTAATTGCAGAATTAAACGAAAAAACGAGTAAGAAAAGCTGGCAGCCAAATTGCAGGATGCGTTTTCAACTTGAGAAATAAAGCGCGCGCTGTTAAGGTGCTTCAACGCCGATGAACATAAGATTCGTACATCAACTGTGTGGATTTATTATAGCAAAAGCTTCGTGCCCTTCAAAATGTCAGAACTTCGATTGTTCTATTATTCCTGGAATGTATCTGGTGAGCATCTATTTTTGTCTAATAAGTATTGTACTTATACTGTGGTATGGGCAAATGGCTAAGTATCGATTTTGATCTTGAGTTTAAAGAAA
This sequence comes from Orchestia grillus, assembly GCA_014899125.1. Taxonomy (NCBI): domain Eukaryota; kingdom Metazoa; phylum Arthropoda; class Malacostraca; order Amphipoda; family Talitridae; genus Orchestia; species Orchestia grillus. Next base: position 8,920 of record VOMN01113858.1, on the reverse strand, counting down.
GCAAAACTACGTGAAGTCCCGTATTCGCTCCTAAAATTTTTAAATATTGTGGATTTGAATCAGCATTTTTAAAATTTAAAATGACTTGATGTATGTTTTTCAATCATTCACTGCTAAATGCATGCGTTACGTCAGTTCATCTTTGATTTCTTTTGATGAACGTTAATACAATTTATAACTTGTGTTTATATTTCCTTGGAGTTTCGTCTTAACATATCTCGATTTGTTGTACTGCAATTTTTGTATAATTTGTTGTCTGAATTGACACTCATGTCCCTTCGTCGTAGCATTTTTTTGCCCTGGCAGTTGTAATCAGGTTTTTTATACAAGCATGCAATACTTGCCACAATGATGCAATAAATACAGCTATGATTGATTTCGAGGTCCAGCGTTCGAGTATAAACTTTTTTGACCAGTGACTTGCATATGAACGAGTTATTCTGTTAAAACTTTTACCTTCTGTGATTGGCATTAAATACGAAAAGAAAAATTAGTAGGTCCACCAAAAACAACTTTACCGTAATAAGATGTTAGGTTCATTCTTCAAGTAGATCTTTCAATACATGCCTTGATAGGTACGCTACGTTTAAGAATTTTATTTATAATTCCTGTCCGTGGAATTCTAGAAAAAAATGTATCAAGGATAAAACGTATTGACCTGCAGAAAGATACAAACCTTGTCCGATAAGCATCACACATCTTACTTGACGGAAATTGTGGTTTCCGTTCCAGGTAATTAAATCATTCACTCACTGTTGTCCATGTACCTACGTAAGCGAGAATATAACATTCCGCTCAGTTACGGTATTACGATTATTCAATGAATCACGCTGATGAAGCGGCTATCTTTTAGTCTTCAAATTATAATTTGTATTTTATAATCAAATTTTTAACTGATTTTTTCTAAAGGAATGTTCATTGGAATCATACGTTTTAGTAGGGTTAGTTATGCTTGCACGAACGGTCGTTTCTATCATCTAGCGTTAGTTCTAGCTACTGACGAATGTCTCTTTGCGTTACCCAGACTGGTATAATTTCTTCTGCACTGAAAAAACATAAATAATTGATCTTCTGCAAACGTGATATTGTCACTTTCGAGTGTATTCTGCATTTTATCGATGTGAGACTACTCGAGTATCCGTTGTCTTTTGGCATATTAACCGTTGAAACTTTCATTTGAAGGCATTATCGTTAGGAGATTGCTTTCTGCATATTGATGTGTTTGTTCTGGAATGTGCCGGTGAGAATATTTTCTAATATCTGAATACAAATGTTAATGAAGTATATTGTGACAAATTCGGTATTACCTATGATCAATATTCCTAATTCCTTATTTTGTTATATCTTTGAACTGAATTCTAGGTAGGGGCACATTTGCTTTGCTAAGGTGCGAGTTGTTGAAAGGAGTCGTTACACGCCCCCAGACCATGACCAGTGTGTGAGGCCATGCAGCTCATCTGAGAATCTCTTATTAACGAGCGAATGAAAATCCGTCGAGCGAAGCAGGCTATTCTGGACAACTCATGTCATGCATGGTGTAGTTAAGTGCCCAGGCCCGAAGACCCTGGTCGAGGGTAGTTGTCTTGCCACACGCTGCACAGCTGAAAAACCTGTGCACAGTTTCAAAGAGCGACTCTAGTGCGCCAATTGCCTCACACCGACGGTCTGTAACTCGAGGCTTTCATTCCTAAGCGAAGTCGTGTCGAGTGATGGATCAACATTGCATATAACCTAATCTCCCAGGCTATTGAATCGTTCAAGTATTTAGTATGTTACAATGTCGGGTTCAGTTAACGCATGCCAATGATCCGTATTACAGCGTGAAGTCATTTATCTTTTTGTTTTCTTTTGTTCTGATTTACTGGTGCAGTATTATGGTAATAAGTGTTTACTCTGCAGCTAACGAACTCTTCGTATCGACAGCGCGATACGCAAAATCCGCTCAACTTCCTTTTCATAACTCTAACTGTTCAATTAGTAGCATGACCGATTCCTTCACCAAATTATTTTTAGAGCATTCGTAAATTTTGTGCACCAAAATTTCTTAGCAATGAGTTGCGCGAGTGTGGCGAGACTGAGGGTGCCAGCAGTGGCACCGTGCAGCGGCTGTAGCAGTGCTACGTTGACTCCGAGACTCACAACTGTAGGGACCCTCCAGTCGTGAGCGTGAGCTCTTCCACCGGAGAGTGTGCGCTGGGCGGCTGTCTGGCGTCTGCTGTGTTCATATCGCTGGCAATCATCTCGTGTCAGCGTGCGTTTTGAAACAAACTCCCCTCGAGTTTTGGCCAGTGAAACGAAGCTTAAAAACAGAAAATTTGTGTGACTCATTTCGTGAAGTTGAGCTGCCCCTCAGAAATGGAATAGGTTCTTAAAAAAAGAGTTGAACTCAAGAATTCAAATTTCTGACATGCATAATTTCATAAACGTTTGTGAACTTATAGCACGAAGCAAATTCGTGATTGTTATGGCGTGCAGCACAACGATTGAACATTAGTATGAATTAAATTGTTTATGATATGTCTTATTTTCAATTCAAGGTGGATTGGACAAGTATAGTTTTCCAATGTTAACTGAAGAAATATTTAGCAACCGTTTTAGTCGTTTTTATTAGCGTAGGTGTGACCTAACCTCGCCCTGTAACAGACAAGTTGGAGCTAAAAAAAATTTCATTCTGATGAATTGGTGGAGTAACATAAATGTACAATTAAATATTTTTCAAGTGTTGATCCTAAGCAGTTTTGCGCTTGGTCTCACACTGAGCCGCGCATTAATACAAGTTTCTTTTCAAGTTTCTAGTTTTGATGGTCCATCTGCAGGTTTAATGTTGGAATACTTCCACATCGATTTATTGAACAAATATTAGGTTAAAGTTAATCCCTGATGTCAGGTATAATGTGAATTTAAATAGGAAGTCGTGTAGTCTTATTACTTTTGTTATCGTTAGTAGCTGTAACGTCTTTTTCAAAAGATCTACGGCATGTTTTACTTCCGTGTGGCCTATCATTTACAATATGTCTACTTAGAAGAAAGGAATACACCGTAGGTTGTAGTCGAAGTATTGGACTACTGGGCCTAAAGTCAGACCCCTGGTTAGAGTACATTATTATTAAACTTACTGTAAAGTTCAATTCGTATCAACTCGTATCAAAGGTAGAGTCCTGAGCATTTGACTCTGATTTCATTTTTATGCGTAGCTTCATGGATAATGCACACATTTTGGGTCGCTTTTTAGAACACTGGAAAAGTTAAAAACATATGAATATGAGAAGAAATGCTTCTCATTTTTGTTTACTTCTTATTTAGTCTTCATGTTTTTAATAATAAAATAGTTTGTCAATGAAAAGTAGTGTTTCAGTACGATGGAAAATGCGCATTTCTCGAAAATATAAACATTAGTTGCTTTGAGTTGGATCCTGGCCCGTATTTTGAATGTTGTATAACATTTGTAGAAAAATATTCGTAAACTCAACGTATGTCGTCTTTCTCATTACTCGTATCGTGATGCATGTCAATAGGATTATGATATCTTGCTCGTAAAACTTCGAGCGTCTTGTATTGGGTAACATTACTGAGCACCAAATATACTTATGGTCATTTTGTCACTTACAGAAGGCGTCCGTGTGTCGTCGGTAACGCAATAGCATAATAAAAATTAATACAAATGGATTTGGAACAGGATATATTGCTTGTATTTTGTTTGTGAATAGTCTGTCGACGCGAGTTATTGAGGTCTTCATAGCGTGTCAGAATGACTTTCGATGCGAGTGTTGCAGTCAAAGATTAGTCACTAATTGACCACAATGCTGTTATTTACGTGCTAGAATGGTGGGAAAGTCTCGCGTAGCGACCATCAGTGGTGCCGGTCGTCCTGCCGGCGAAGGTTTCTCGTTCGAATCCTACAGATTCCCCGGAAAGTCGGCGTCTGAGAAGCAACCCATCGCCGCCCTGTCCTACACGTCTCATGGTTTTAATGGTGTTGAGTCATCCGCCGTTACGCAGGCGTCGCCCGATAAATATCCTCGTAATCATATTTTTCCTATTGGACGGTCTCCAAGCTACGAGCGGGCTATCTTGAGTAGTCAGAAAAATCCGAGCAAAAGTGCTAAAAAACAACCACGCGTGTCTTCCTATCCACAGTTTAACCTCGCAGATCGCCCAGAAGGTGTCAAGTCTGCCAATAAACCCGTCAGAACTGAGTCCAATTCGTCCACTCAACACCCTGAATCCGTGACAACTTTAACTTCTCTTGCATCCAGTGAATCAAACACGGACGACGACGCAAATCCCAGCGCGATGAAATCTGAAGAAGAAGACTCTGTTGGATTGAACCGCCCAGACAGAGACAAAAAGAATATTTGGCCTTTAGTTTTATCTCCCGAGTCGCTCATGTCAGGATGTGACTCAGAATCTCAAGCGGACACGAGTCTCCCTCCTTACTCCATGAACTCGACCGCCCCGCTGGTATCGAACTCCCCCAAACCTCCGACTCCCCTCCGAAGGCGCATCAGCCTCGTACCGAATGGCCAGGTGCGCACGGGCTCAGACTCCTCGGAACGGTGCTGCATTTCTACCCAGACCATTATTTCCATTCCCAACTACACTGCAGGTGATATTACGCGTGAAGCAGGTGAATAAACTTAGGTCTGAGTGTGTGAATAGCTCAGTAGTTTACATTTTGGTGAGAAGTACAGACAAAGCGTCTAATTAAGATTTTAATTGGAACGACGTCTAATTAGAATATAAATTCGATATCACGAGTTATAGTTGAAGCACATGTTGAGTTAACTCGTGAGCTTTTAATTTAAATAAGCTGCTCAACTGGATTCCTGAAACTAATTCCACTTAAGAACGTTACTTGTAATTTTATTTTATACAATCATTTGATCATGATGTATGTTTCGCTTGTCGTACTTCCTCCTCTTATCCTCAGTTCTCGAAATTACGTGGTAATGTAGGTGCGCATAACTGAAAAAAGTTTAGAGTTTTTTCACATTAAACATTGTCAGATTTTTCACAAGTTTATTTGGTTAAAATTGTAAAGACAGGGAAGTAAACTCTAGTGATTTTCTTTGAATATTGTATAAATGAACGATTGAACGAATGAATGACAATTGAATTTGCGCAACCGTTCAACTAATGAATGCATTCCTTTGATTACGCAAATTTGCATCAATAATGAGTATGTTTAATGACTTTGGTTATTTAGAGTATATGTGTTACAGTATTGCTTAACTTATTTCCTGTGATGATACTATATTTCTTGTGTAAAGTGACACATCAATGGGTCACATCGGGGGAATCGTTTGAAAAACGAATCTATTATTGCTAAGTTGCTATTGTCATCAGTTGGAATTGTTGTACGTTTTTACATTCGTGTTTTACTGTGCATTCGTAACATTAATGCGGATTTTCTACTTACTGAGGAACGCATTCGACGCGGGCCGTTACCCAAGTCTTCGTATTTTTTGTCAATTCTCTTAAGATGTTCAAGTCTTCTTCGAGGTTACTGCTGAATTATCTTTACTGACTGCTATTGCGGACTTCTTTGACAAGTCTGGTTGCTCCCTGCAGCGTTGGCGGCCCTTGGGAATATCTTCTCTCATACGTTGAGCAGGTTTCTAATTAGCCTGCCCTGTTTTCCTTCTTCGCAGTCTCATTGGGTTTATTATTGCAGTGTGCTTTTTATTGGGGCGAACTTATCAATTCTGTCCCTGGTGGTAGACATTTCATACTAAGGTGTTTTGAGTCTTAAAAAGCTGGTACTCGCTGCTACTTATAAAAAAATGCCTTTATTAAAGCTTGAACAGAAAAACCCCGTGTGTTAAATTTTTTGAAAATGTGCTCACCTCTTACTTGAGCTAGTTGAATTTTGCGTTTATATCAATAGAGTTATTCACATTTCATGTTTATTCAGGGATTTCCACGCTTTCGTGAACACCTCACACGAAGCGGTATCCTATGCACCGAGAAGGATGTTTTCGCTGCTTGGTGTTCTCAGTTTTCATTGCTTGAGAGCATGCAGTTGCTGAGCTTCAGCGGGCATCTGCTAACAGCAAACACGGCTTCTTCTGCGTCCGTAGGCATAATTTTGTCTGGTAACGCTTCTTCTTTTTCCGTGAAGCGACTTGTTAAAAAATTGATTTAATCCTCCAGCGAGCCTTGTGGCTGCCTTGCCGAGATCTCGTGTCTGATAGCTAGTTGCTCGCTTTTACCATCTAATTCATTTTTTTCATTTCTAATACGACACGTTTTGGCTGGATTGTATAAAACGTTTTATTTTTATTGGATTTCAGTTTTACCAAAGCAACCTTAAAGCGATATGAATAGATTAATTAAAAAAAATCCTTATGGTGTTATCAATATCGCTAAAGCCTTTAATCTGTACTTTGCAATTTCTTTAAATAAAATGGTCAAAATTAAACAACTTCCAACAGCGTCCATGAAGTCTATAAAATACGTTTTGTGAAATATCGAGCTGCTATGTCTTCATGTTTCATGTATGTCTTCGAATAATCTTTATAGGGAAAAATAAAGTACCACAGTGAAGGTCAGGCTAATAAGGGGACCTGTAGTCGCCGTGCATGCTCACGTTTTTATAGTCTGTGTGGAAGCGTTTCTTGTCTGTTTCAACGGGCGGTAAGACGAGCAAAACTCCCCAAATAACGGAAGCCCCTCAGCTAAGGTGGCCGGTTGTCTATGTTTGCTGGTACGTGTGTTTATGTTTTTGTTCTCATGGTGCTCATCATTTAACGGGGCCTCTTTCTTGCTGGCTTAACTGCCATGACAGTTTACGTGTGCTCTACACGGCTACTTTTATGGGTCTTTATAAACCGACGTGTGACCGTGACGAGTGATTGGTCCTGCCGCCTTTCCTGAGAATCGTCAGATTTTTATCTACATTCTTGGCGAGCCCAACTTTAGCGCTTCGACTTGATTTGAACTGCCTTTTTCATCGTCTGTTTGTTCTTCATTGACGGCATTCCTCCGATTTGAGCGTTCTTCTGTGTATCAGCTGCAATCGTTCATTAATCCTTTGGGTTGGATCATGACGATTTATTTCAGTTATTGAGTTTTTCTCCAACATACTTTTATTACTTGTAGGATGCGTAAGTTCGGGCGCTCGATTGTCAAAGACATAGTGTTTCACTTGTGGTCACCGCCGAAGCGGCTTTGTTGCATCTACCGAATTTCTTCACTTTTTTTTAAATAGCGAATAAAAATTCACGCTAAAAGAGTACAATTTTTAAGCCGTCCATTTAGTATTTATTGGTATCAGTTTGATAGCAACCTGACCAGTTCGTCAATTCGTTTACTGCTGAAAAGATTGGAAGAATAAATAACATATTGCAAAGCTTGTACAATTATGTTCGCTCTGCGCTATAGTGGCATTCATTCTTTACAAATGCGATGTCCTGAGGTATACTTTTGCTTCTATACGTAAAAAAGCAAGTGATGTTTGCCCGTGTGTTTAAAATTGGACGGCAAATTGTACTCTTGCATAATGTGAGTTGTTAGGCTCTGTTAATACTTTTCTATATAAACTAGCGAGTCGCTGTTTTAACGAGTTCAAAAGTAATGTTTAAATTCTTTGCTATTTTCGGTAAGAGTAATTGTGAAGGTACCCGAGTTAAAAGTTGCACTGTAGGCGCTTGCTTTGCTTGTTGGCCGCCGTTTAGGCGTCATTAAAATTTCTTCTGCCTCGGTGTTTTGCTGGCGCTAGCGACCGAAACCCATTTCTCTTGACGTGGCTGCTGTAGAGTGGGTTACCTCCGCACCATGCGGGTCTTCCCTTGAAATGACTGTCGTTTGTTACTCAACTTTGGCTTTTTCTCTTTTAAACGCTTGAGTAGCCCAAAGAGGAACATACTAGTGCTCTCTAAAGTTATTACGAACCGCTTAAATGGTTTCCTGTGGAAGGTGTTGTTATATGCGAAATGTTTCTATTGATCAATAATGCCATGAATATGCAGTTCAACTACTGAGATCTATTCCACTTTATTGAGATACATTTCTCATTTTCTTAAACTTATTGTATATATACAGAAAAATCTTTCGAATGAGTTTTAATTGACTTAATATTGAGAATTGAAGCAAACAACAACAATTGGATGTAATTTACAATTTTCATTTAAACTAAACACATTTGGACTACCGTTGTACCCTCTTATGTGTTCGAAATCAATTTCATTGCCGAAAAAAAATCTTCAAAATTGAAAGAGTTTGCTTGCAAATTTCATGTTTTAAATTTCGTTTATAACGGTCGTTATGAAAAATATTTAGTTCTCATTGTGAATTTTTTATCTCATTTCTAATGAAGGCCAGAATCTTAAGCTTTTGTCGTTACAAAGAAAAAAATGCGAATTCTGTAACTAGGTTTGGACCTAAGGTGATATCTTCCTGTATCCTGGAATCCTATATTATTATTATTTTTATTATTATATTTTTTACACAGCGCCTATTGGTTGTTATATGAGTGCCCTGATCTTTGAATCAATCCTTCACATGTCAACACTCAGTGTGAAGAATATTGGTAAAGACGATCAAAGCACTGATGGCAGTTAGCATGGAAGCCTGTCTTACAGAACTGCCGCGAGCTTTTGTACTTGTAGCGGTAATGGTTACCATTTTATGGTCTTTGAATGGTTTCAGTATCGTTTCGTTGCCAGCCGTTTGGATGGGTATTTGTACGCAGAAGCGCTCGAGTGTACCTCATTTTTTCTTCGGTTTATTATTAGCTTGAGTGCCAGTTTTCCTATCACGAGTAGAAGGGGAAAGAACTCTCTTTGTATTCATTCTTTGTTTTGAAACATCGGTGCCTGTTGTTGAAGTCCCCGTTCGGTTAAGCTTCTTTAACGCGTGAATAACACCTAACGTTTTGTGTGTAACACGTTGTCTTGCGTGGTTGAATTTTGCAGTAAAA
>VOMN01113847.1:0-23612 GCA_014899125.1 Orchestia grillus | reverse complement strand
CTGTCAAATTTATAGCGAACAACCTGTATACACGACTACCTAGTGCTCTCTCTCGGGAATGAAAATAATATAACTCTGTGAGTACTGACACTCTACCAGGTCCGAGGTACGTTTCCGGTTTAAATGAAAACATCGAAAGCATGGTGCGGGTCAGTGTGAAGTGCCCTGCATATGCCTAGAGTATTTACTTTATTGTCCTGACTAGTTTAACTTGTGAAACACACATATCTGAACTGAAAATTAAACATGAAAATCGCTTAGTTTATGCATTCCATTTCCGTCAGAAATAAGGAGTCAACATGAAGACACGTGGGGGCGAGGGGGGGCGTCATTCATCGAGTCACGACTTCCGTTCCAGGGTAAAACTTTTGCAACAAGGTTCTCATTTTCACGCTTCGAATTTCAAACTAAAACTGACTTTATGACTGACGCACTCAGCTACCTTATCCAAAAGTGAAAACAAAAATACAACTTGAAACGAAACGAGCAGTGGTGTTGAAAAAAATGCAAATCCTGTTCGGCGTGCATTATTAGAGCAGTTTTTCACACTCTCCTGTCGCGGTGCCGTCAGGCTGTTAAAAAAAGAGCTGCGGTTACTGTAGACCGCAACCGCCACCAGACAGACGGGCGGTTCTGAACGGCTTTAGTTCGGTCGCCTGAACTACATTCATAGATGCGAGCTGCTGCTCTCCGTTGCTGCTGAAGCTTTGGAAAATGCTGAGTAGAATAAAGAAAAGCAGCTGCTGCTTTGTAACACAAAGTATTACATGTGTTCACACTGCGCACTGTTCACGAGGTTCACACAGCACCTCCGGCGTGGAAGAAGGTACGCGAAAAAGGAAAAAGAATGAGCTCACTTTGTTGACTTTGAAGGCTTTCGGGCGTTTCAGTTGCTTATCCGTACTCGTAGTGTTGCGCTTGATGAGTGGGAAAAGTTTATTTTTGAGATTTTCTCAGTGAAATATTTTGTTCGGTTAAGGTTACCCACAGTATTTTAGGCAATAGTTCATGTTAGAAAAATGCATGTTATTAAATCAAGAAAGAAGGCTTAAATGGTTTGAAGTTGACCATGAGTGTACATTTATTTTACACTGAGGAAAGAACGTGAGCATGCACTCGATGTAGGAATGGGCACAGTGCATCAGGATGAGAAGTAAAGGAATGATCAAATCCAATTGAGAAATGGAGGGATAAATAGATCAAATTCAGAAATTGAAACAGAAATTAAAGTCCATACTCTGCCGAAGTACTTTTCCTATTTAGCAAATTGTTGACAACTCCTTGCACTTTAAGAAGTAGTTGTGCACTACGGTGCAATAGGAGCACACAGTTATGCACCGTAGTGCATTGGGAGCATACAGTTGTGCACCGCAGTGCAATGGGAACACACAGTTGTGCACCGTAGTACAGTGGAAACACACAGCTTTGCACCGCAGTGCAGTGGGAACTCACATTTGCACAACGGGCTCATAATGCGAGGCAAAATGTATGTCAAAACCAAAGAAATTAGAAGTTTATTGAGTAAAAAACCTACTACACACTCTTCATTGAGAAATACTTTGGCTTAATCGAATATTATTCACCAGCTGGGACCTCAGGATCCTGCTTATTGCTCTCAAAAAATGCTGGTGGTTGTGTCCATTACTAGTGGGCGTGGCGCGCCATAAATGGCGGGACAAATGATGTTAACTTCTTAAGAACCCTGACGTGAAATAATATTAGTTTCAGTATTACTGACAGGGACAACCTCATCTGAAAGTTCTGCTATTAGTTTAGAAATAGGAACCCTCGAATTTCTCCTATCTAAATCTATAAGAGAGTGACTGAGAGACGGACGGGCGGACGGACAGAAAGACCAACCAACCAAGCAGCACTGGGCTAATGCATATCATTCAGTGGGGTTTTCCATTGGAAAAAATTTAGTACACTGAGGGAAAAATGTTATGAAAATGAAAAGGGGTTAACTACGCAAAATATAGCACAACGATTGCTTATAATTTCAGGGGGGTGGAATGTGCAATGCTGTTTATGAAAGTAAAATTTGAAAATATTGATGATGAAATATGTATTTCAGTATAATTTTACGGATGCCTTTATTCTTCATTAGTTTCAACAATAATTTCAAGATTCATTGTATCCTTTATATTGGACTCGAGTCACTAAAAACTTTTGCAATAAGTACATAAATTTTGATATATCGACATGATTGACTTTTTCCCGCGCTGTTTGTCGAAGTATAATATCTTCAACCGCGTTAAGGCAACTTTCATGGGGTGGGCTGGTATGTATCTAATTGCAATAGGTGTTTATGTTCGTCCACCATTTTCATTACCTTCACTGTCTATTTGTTTTCCAGATACTTTTTAGGGTTAACGATTTCCATCTCTAATTCTACGTTTTCGCAAATTGCCACAAGATTTCCTCCTCCAAACTTCCTGTGATAATTCTGAATACAGCCAGCTTTTTTTAAACGAGTTAAGTAATCTGGGATATAATTCTCTATTTCTAGGGCAGAAATTCAGAAGCTGTTCCTCAAGGTTCCGCCTTAAGTCCTGACAGATTGTAATGTTCTCTGAGTCTAATTTATCAGACAGGGAAATTCCTATCATCCCCTCCTCTCTCTTTATTGCCTTATTACCCTTCAATCTCCAATAAATTACGCGTAACGTCATTCATCCTGTCCATACTGACCCATTTGATCGATCTCGGATCCTTGAGAGATGTCCTCGGGGAGGACGATGGCAGGGCCAGGAGCGGTGTGCCGTTCTATGTCGAATTTAGACTTGGCTTTCCTTGCTATTCTGCCTACTGTCCAGACTGCAGGACTTCAGCTCAGTATTTCAACATTATGTTGGTTTCGGTGCATTTGTAATTTGACGTGTATTGAAGACAACTAAATTTTAAAATTGCCACCTAATTTTTGACGTTCATTCGGTTTTCGATAAATTTTGCCTTTTTGCGTGTATTGAATACAGGCAGTTTGTATGACAGTAGTTTAATTTTCTTCGTGTGACGCCAGCACGGTCGAATTCTTCTTCCCAATTTTGCGAACATTGGATTCAGTGTAGCATGAATGACTGCAGCTCAAAAACTTTTAGAGCTTCATTGATTGAACGAATTTGAATTCAGGCCTAACTGCAGGCATGCATCAAACCTAAAACCTGTTGTAAGTTTACCGCGTTCTCAAACGACTACAATTTACGACAACCTTCTTTTTCCCTGTCAGATGCGCAAATGAGGTTAGGTCGCTCGTTCCTTCCCAGAATTAATTCGTGCCTCAAAATTGCCATTTACATAAGAAACTCATTTGTGAGTGCATGTTAGAAAACATAGCATATCGTTTAGAATTTGTGTGCATTCCATAATCATGTTAGTGTTGCATTTTTTTTAATTTGCGCTCTCACGTTCATTTTGCTTCGAATAATTTTGCACTAACGTTTATTTTGATTCATAATAAAAGTTTCTAACGATCTTTTTGGGACCACCCCAAAAACATGTGAATTCAATTTTTATCACTTCTTCTTTATTATTATTCATCTTTAACAGATTAGGAAATTATTTTTATGGAAATACAGTGGAAATCATTGCTGTCTACTCCATATTGCCACTGCAATTTTTTAATATGTGAGGAACATAAATATATGCAGATATTGAATTCTTCGGCTTCCTATGTGCTTTTCCTTAATGCGAATAATTATAACAGATCCAAAAAAAATTTCTCGCAGTGCGGGCGGAAAGCGGTCTCAAAGTAAATATACTTACGAGTGAGTACATTTATTTTGTGTTATTTACATACAGCATAATCCACGGCACCATCTTAAATAAAGAAGACTCGACTGAAATTCAACCAGATGAACAGATAAACGTGTTTTGTCCGAGCCAATAAGCCCTATCAGACAATCGTTAACCGCGTATTCGTGAAATCATGCACGATTTTTACACGCAGCGTACTCGAGCGCATGACAGAAGTCGTTAGAGTCAATAATGGAAGTACTTCAAAGACAAATAAACAACCTCAGAAATTTTACCAGTTTATGCATCGGTAAAGAAATTTCTCGAACTTTTTTTTCTGGTATGGCTATAACTTACTCGGAGCAGAAAAGTTCAGGCATCCTTGATGGTATGCGCCTCTCCATGGGCACACACAGTGAACACAATACTTCGCAAAAACGCATTTACAGTGAGTCTGCTTACATTTGGTGCGTTTCTTTACTTTTGCTTGCAGTTCATTTGGTTTGAAGTCAGGGATTTTCGACCGTCATTTCACTTTTAGAAGATACACCGAAACGATCAATATTATCGTCCGCCTCCTTCTTTGCGAAATACGCACACAGTTTTCGTAATAAGCATTTAATCAGCATGTATGTTAACAAATTATACATTCATGTATGTATACGCATACGAATTTTAAAATACCTGTTCATGAAATAAGCATCCAACAATCAGATATATGTATTAATTCAGTGAGTATTTCATGTTGGGTCCAATTTCCCTGGTACCCTATCATAAATTGTTCGCAATTTTTAATGGAGTAGACAGAGAGACGAGAAAGTTTCTTGTCTTCATTCATGGAATGTTCAAGCGACGACCTGTCCAGCGAGATCAGAAAACCATTCGTTCACGTCCTAGGCAATAAAACGTCGAAGCCGAATCTACAAGCGACAGCAAGGCAAAGGCTACAACTGCTTTTGCATCTCATTATATTACTCATTTTACCCTGATCGCATTACTAAAAGTGATGAAACTATTCCGCCACAGCCATTAATAGCTAAGCCTAAATCTTTATACATTGATGACCCATGACCAAATTTGGCATCTTTTAGGATAATTGAGAGCTACTGACGGTAGAATAGCTCATAAATGGACACAATTACGAATGCTTCTTCCACCGTCTTTACCAATAACGCCTGGTGGAAAGATTTTCCCAAGTCATGCTCGTTAACGTTAATGTTCAATGAACGCTTCCATAAATACAAAAGGAAGTTCACCTTTGTGAGGAGCTGATTTATTCTGCGGAAAAAATGATCTTTTCATAAAAATCTAAGTTCAGGCTTGGGAAATTGATTTTCTTCAAACATTTTAGACCAATCGGACAATACAAGTTCTGAAGGTGAACCAAAATGAGTAGCTTATAAATACAAGCTGCCGTCATCAATACTCTCATGGCTAATGCATCTTTTAGGTAGAATATTTTCTCACTCGTGAATCGGTAAAACGAGCAATCGGGGATTGTTCTTAAGAAAGTTTCCAAAAATTTCAATTGTTCTAATGAATTTTTTCGAAAAGTTGAACAGAAATTTAATCTACAGTTAATTAAAATTTGAGCACGAATAATTGTGTAGCTTCAGCATAAATAACTTATATCAATTAATGATAACCTATTACTCATAACTTAATCAAAACTGAAGAACAAAATCAGCTTCACCATTTGTCATTAAGTAATTTTCAAAAGACAGACTGTAATCTTCATTAGTTTGTGTCCTGAAGGGGTGCGCCAATGCCCCCATGTTATCTCCTTAAAACTTAAGATCATCTGCCGTTCTTGTCGCCAAGTGGGGTTACAGGATTCGAGCGTGAAGAGTTTGATTGAGAAACTTTGCTGTGATTTGTGGTCGTGAGAGTGAGATTATCTCATTCTCATCCTTGAGTTCCCAAGAAATAACTCTTTCAAGAAAAGTCAACTCGACACTTAAAGGCAAAGTCGCATCGAATATTTGTAAAAACCACAGGACTAAATCAAATCGAAAGACCAAATATTATCTACGAAGTAGCACCGTGTAAGGGTATGTATTATTGTTTTGATTTTATCATTCCAATAAAAACGAAGAAACGGCAGTTTTTGTTAAAAAGCGTTTCATTACTTCACGTATCCTTCTTAATTTCACCTCGGCTGAGATAGCGTAGATTATCGCAAGTGTAGCCCTACAGATCGCAACATCCTCAGAAAACTAACAATTTCACGTTTTTGAGAGACAATTCCAGCTGTTTCTCCATCCCCTGAGAGTTGCGACATCCTGGGAGTGGGTGCAAGAAGTCACACGGCGCTCCTTAATTGATAAATTGAACGTTGTAACCAGGCTCCAGAAAGCCCAAGGCCCGGGGGACTTCGCTCTGACATCGCCTCCTTGTTTCGGTTAGATTCATCACGTGGATTGCTGGGCGAGCTTCTAATTCGCCGCGACTTAATATCGAGCCATCGTCCTCCTGTCAACACGGTCGATAATTTGACAAGCGAGCTACCTTGTGTTTACTTTGTATTCAAGTCCCAAATTATCGCCCTCTGAGCTTCCTTATTACGTCCCAGAAAATGAGAGGTCTCTCACAACTGCGCCGGATATACGCTAGACCACCGCAAATTGAAGGTAGTCACGCGACAATTTGGTATTTTCGTTAGCATTGCGTACTGAGTTGGTGGAAAAAGCTACCTTCAGTCAGAGAGTACACCCAATGAGCCTGTTTCAAGTTGCCCTTGTTGCGTAAAATGCAATACCTGCGTGCACGGGTAAAATTTACCAGACAGGCGATAAATCTCTGCGTAGGAGCAAGACCCTTCGGAAATTACGAGAAATTATTGATTAACTCACACGGAGTATCGGTTATTTGAGGATTATAGTCAGAATCGAAAGGAAATATGTAGAGCAATTTTGAATGTTCTTTCAGAAGCGTTCGTGAGCCTTTCGATGAAGAAAAACTAAAAGTCATTTGTACTGCCCGCTGAAACAACTATATATTTTTCTGCAGATGAAAATTCTGCAATCCTAGGCAATCAAAGGCTTTGGTTTCGTTTGATGGACATACAGGCTTTGCTCCTCCCTGCTGAAGCTCTTCAAAGTACTCGTCAGATTTTATATTTCAAGTTGATTTGAAGGCAAATGCACACGGAAAACTTCATTACCAGTATTCGCAGTTTAGTCAAGTATATTGCTTCATTTTTTATATGTGTTGCAGAGTTAGAAAAATTTGTCAGCTACGAAACCAAACTCGTTAATAACGATACACAAAGGAGTTGAAAGTGCCATTCATTCGCAAAAAATACCAATTGAAATATGCAGTATGAATTAGGCCCCATAGTGGCTG
The DNA here is from genome assembly GCA_014899125.1 of Orchestia grillus. Lineage (NCBI taxonomy): Eukaryota > Metazoa > Arthropoda > Malacostraca > Amphipoda > Talitridae > Orchestia > Orchestia grillus. The sequence goes on along the minus strand of VOMN01113847.1, from coordinate 16,535 downwards.
TACATAGCGATGACTCCACGATTTGGTCGCAACTATTACTAACAACGGTTGGAGTTTTAGACTTTTATGGTTAATTTTAAGCAATATTTTTCAGGACATAGGAATGATGCTGAAAGGTGAAAATAGAGTTTTTCAACGAATTCAAAGCCATCTCACACACTTGAAATTAAAATTTCATATATATTGAGTTATTATTGAGTTATTGTCAGGTACTTGGGAAAATTTGTCGTCTTTAGTTCGACTTGAAGACATAGGTGCGTTGTAGCCCATTTTTGTTGAAGCTCTCAACAACAGACCCTAACTGAGCTGCAAGTGGCCGTTATTTCGAAGAGTAGGGGCGAATGTGATGCTCAACAAAGGCTAAGAATTACACCCAGAAATTAAATAAAACATACAATTATACAATTTTCATCTCAGAGTATATGTACATAAATGATCGAGTGGCAGGGTGTGTTGTATAACCATTGTAGGGATTTTGGTCTATTCCGTTGTAATATTTTTATTCAGAAATTTCAAAATTGAAACCATGATCTCCAAAACTTACGACTTGCAGTTGCTCTGAGGGTTCAGGTCTGGGGGTTACTCCTTGAGCGAGGCGAAAGAAGAGCTTGTGCTGTTGGTGATATGAAACTATTTTTTGTCCGATCCGAATGGCTTGTTGGAATGTTCAGAGTTGTGCTTAAGCACTTCCTCAAAATAGGTGTGCTGGGTACAAAAAAATTTAAATTTTGCTTCCTGGCTATGATTTCCCGTGCAATCATCGAGAACCAAGGATTATCGTCCAGGTTCATTCATCGCAGCCCAAACCATCACAGAGACTGGCCCTCTAGGTTCGAGTCCCTCTCCTAGCCAAAGTGACCCTACTGCGAGACCGACTGTTTTTATTCTTCTTGCAAAAGCGCTACGGTGTGATGGTCGTCGGTGACCATGTGGCTGGGAGGTTTGCCAGGCTGAAGGCAATGATGGTGCATGGTGATGATGGTGCACGGTGATGATGGTGCATGGCGATGATGGTGCATGGCGATGATGGTGCATGGCGATGATGGTACATGGCGATGATGGTGCATGGCGATGATGGTGCATTTGTAATCTGTCTCACTGATTGTCAAGAGGAGTTGCTACAATTGGCGTTTGAGGAAGCTTTCATTTTTTGGTGAAAAATTCCACATGTTTTCACCGATGTTTCTTTTATGGCATTGAAAATAACCTCAAGAGTTTCTGCATGGACGCTTCTTTCGGGAACTAGCAATTTCACGACGGCGATTATGAAAATTTTAAGATGGAGTTTATCTGGTTATGTTTAACTTCCACGGTAATACTTACGCTCTGATCTTGCTCTACCTCCTGTACAGAGTCAGCTTTTCTTATTTCTTATTTTCCGTTTCTTTATCTAACTCCATCTAGTCTTTTAACCCAAAGGGTTTGAAAATTAAATTATAAAGTACAACTATAAAATTCAACAAAGAATGAAAAACAATGGTCGTTCATTGAAACTGATGCTCAAATAATATTATTTCACTCAATTTTAAGAGTGCACTGACATGCCTTCACTTCATCAATTGCCAGCCAAGGGCATCAACGTATTGTCAGGACTGTCATTTATCGTATTATCAAACATTGAATAACAGTGTGCACATTCCTATGAAAAGCGAAATGAAGAATATTTTTTCTAAGAATTCAAGGAATTTGATGTCCTGACAAACTTCTTTAACAAATGCAAATGTCGATGAGGTATAGACTGAGATTGTCGATAAAAAAATTAACTTTATCGGCGACAGTTTTTCAAACTGATCAAACGCTTGTCCAAGTGCCATTCCGCTCTGGAAATATTGACCATGAACAGCTCCACCCACTTCATGATATCGCCATTTCAACTCACGATAACATCAAATGATTACGTTGAAATCTCCGTTGATGAGCGCCTAAATGCAAGTCCTGCTCAGATTGGGCACACAGATACCGGTCGACGCCTAAAATCTCCTGCATCGTAACTCAGCGCGAAGTTTTCTCTGCGGCCTTACACCAAACTTCCTGGGATCTGACGTGAGCCTCGCTCGACAGGAGATGGCAGTGCTGAGAACGATAGACAAACAGTGGAATAACTCGCCGAATGAAGTAGGAGCGACGGTCAAGATTTGGTGGGAGTGGAAGCGTCCTGGCAGTTCCGAGTCGTGGAAACGACGTACCTGGTCATGTACAGGCCCGTAACGACGGGTTGTTTGGATTAGATTTAATCGTGGGCAATGGCGAAGATCGGCCGATAATCTGATAATGGCTAGGATGGCAAATGATTGCACGGTTGCGTCCAGTCCAAGGCACGCATGCGCGCTCGAGGCGGTCGCTCTCGGAGCTTTGATGAAGCATCGACAAGCACGATACGCACCGAACGAAGCGCTTTGCTTCCATGAGGTCATGATCACTGCAAATGTTCCCTTAAAAATGCCAAAAAAGTACCATAAAGCTTCTGCAGCTTTAACAAATGCCCTCTGCGTGTGTGCGCCGAGCACAGCTCCTCGAACAGATTCCTGTGACTCATACCTGCGCGTACCTCAGCGAGGACCTTTCTCCCATTGCTAGAATCGAAAATGACCGAGAAATGTGATGAATAGTTCGTCAAGTGTTTCATTAACTTTCCGTAAGGTAAAAACGTGACCTTCTCGGTCTCATAGAACAATTTGGCTCACGATGCAGCTCATTTCCACCGTTGTAAGGACGTCGAAAACGGCCACCGCACAATTGTTTTCGTTCAACGATATCAAATTTATAACGCGGTCAAAATCCAAGGCGTAATTTTCTGTTCTTCCAAAATTTTCCGTTCATTCAGCGATAAAAAAAATTGAAGTACATCACTGCAGTGCCTCAACACCATTATACCAACACCGTAACACCTGAGCCGTTATACAATACCGTTACACCACAGCTGTTATACCAGTATTGTTGTATCAATACCACAATACAAATACTTTTATGGAATACCGTTATACCAATGCAGTTGCACTGATACCGTTATGCTAGTCTTGTCATGCCAATGCCATTACGCTAATGCTATTACACCAATTTCGTTACCACAACAAAGGGATATCAATACAGTCGTACGAATACCATTATTTTAATACCATTTGGCGAACCACGTTTGACCGATACCGTCGAAGAAAAAGGGATTTTACTAATGACGTTGTATCATTTCTGATGAACTAATAATGCCATGCCAATACTGCTAATGTTAAATCGCCTCTCAGTACCGTTATTTAAATAACGATATTCCAGAGCTATTATACAAAAACGGATGATCCTGTATTGATGCACCATCGTTGGGTAGGAGCACTGCGTATCCCAGCCGCGATACCCAAATGTTGCCACAGCGACGCCGATTTTGCGACATCGAAAGTGTGATAGAAATTTTGTGTCAATAATTATACTCTGTTAATGCTGACTCGGCTGCTGTCCCAAAAAAGTTTTCATTGTATATATCATACATGAGCACCTAATCTTGGACACTTGAACTTATTGAACTCTTCAGAATAACAGCGAACATCCAACTTGTTATACCATTTTATTGTTGTCTCTACTGAACAATCATGAATAAATATTTAATTAAGGAACGGCATGAGCGGCGTTCGGAGTTGGGTGCAGCATCTCTAGCAGGTGGTGGCCAGTGTAGGCGTGTTATCATTGGACGAACTGAAGGCTATTTGACCATTAAATGTAATTAACTGATAAGTGAAGCAACAAAACTTTATAAATAGCTGCCATCCACAAGTCTCGCATATGCTACACTAGTATGTTACACTAGTATTGTCCACAAGTCTCGTACATGCTGCACTAGTATTGTCCACACTAGTATGCACAACACTACACTAGTATGCTACACTAGTATGCACAGCACTAACTGTTTCGTTTGAACGCTTTAGAGATGTTTTCAGGGTTCCTATCCATAAACCAATTACCAGTATTTACCTGTATAGCCTACAGTGTTTACTGTGTTTAAGTCGGACGGAAAATAACCCTCTTTATTTTTCAAGTACGTGTATATTATTCTAGAATGCACTCTGTTTCCCAGTACAACTTGATCTCTCCCGATGTATACTGGATTCTAGTTCTATATACTGGGCTCTACTTCTATGTATACTGGGCTCTACTTCTGTGTATACTGAGCTCTATACTTTCATATATACTGGACTTCACTTTTATGTATACTGGGCTCTACTTCCGTGTATACTGGGCTCTACTTTTATGATACTGGGCTCTACTTCTTCATATGTATACTGGACTTAACTTCTACGTATATATATATATATATCTTGAGCTGCCTTGGATGCCATATCCTCGTACTACAGGAAGTATTCACCTTTTATTAGTTAGTGATTTCATCATGAACAGCTGCAATATTTGCTCTACATAATCTACACAAACTACACATAATATGAGCCGCATCCATTTGTCCGTTCGTTCGTTTGTCCGTCCGCCGACGCTTTTTGAGATAAGATAAGAGACACTTCGGTTCCAGTTCTATGCATTTTTTACTTTTCTAATACGTAGTGTAAATTTACACGAAATGATAAAATATCGTTTTTTTCAAGTCTATTATACCATTTTATTGTTGTCTCTACTGAACAATCATGAATAAATATTTATAAATATCAAGTGCTTGGAAACTGTATTTTGGTATCATTATAGATACCAAAGTACCGTCTACTTCATGTACCACGTTCTAGCAAACATTTTCGCGTACATTATTTACGAGTGGTAATTAAATTCTCGTTTTGCTGGGAGAGAAGCTGCTAGAATCCATCCACAAGAGCGGCTCAAATGATCGACTAATGGACATCGAGAAGCTGCTAAACAATTCAATGCGACTAGACGACGAGAGGGCTTAGCTAATGGTAAATTTCATGACAAAATTTACCAAAGATAATTAATAATAACAACAAAGTTCTTAAAGAGTAGTATATCTACAATTTTCAACTCTTTTTTACTAAATGTCAGTCAATAGTACAAGATAATTCTCCAAAATTCCAATCCAAGGAGGCTTTAACTTTATTTCATGATTAATGAAATTCATGTACGTGTACGTGTATTGATCCTCTGGCATTGTGATTATTATTTGTTACTTTGAATTTTCTGGGGCTTTTACACTTCGTAGCTCGTTATTTATGAGGTTTTCAAGATTCATTCTCGAAAATCAAAAAGAAAATAAGATAATTAATTATAAAATCAGCCGCATACAGTGCCTGATAAAGTTCAGTTTTTCAAAAAGTAAGACTACAATCTTAAAATTGAACGCACTTATTATGCATCAGTATTTTATGTACAAATATTTCTCCCTTGTGGTCAATCAGTTTTGATCTCAATTTTTGGAATATTTCTTCAATAATTGAGATAAAATAATGAAAGTAAACCTTTTTTTTGCATCTGTTTAAACTATTTCATTTTTATCATCACAGAGTTAGCAGGAATGAACCATTCATAATATCAAGTGCTTCGAAACTGTTTCACCTACATCACAAACGGCACTCCCACACAATTTGTTGTCATTCAAGTTATTTCGACAGAGTATATGTTATACACATCGGTGTCATAAATGGTATCGTAATAAATGAATGTGATCTAAGAAAGTCAAATGTTACATTTGATAAAGTGCGATATGAGATAGTTGGTTAACATAGTTTGTTTATGAAGATTTAATTTTAAAGGAAATGATGGGGAGTCTTTATGACCCATTACAAGCTTCACTGAGAAGATACCATTCTATATTATAATCAATGTATCAAGTCCAGTCAGTTTTCGCGAGATGTACGTATCAGTATAATCCAAATATCAAGCCTTATCTCTGTCCTACAGAGCACAAAATTTTTTAATTGCTATTCTATAAATGTTTCTCCCGCTGATTCCACTGTCTCCTTGTTTCAATTGATATGTTATTTCAGTCAGTGTTGCCTCCTTCTGCTATCCAAGGAAACACACTTCTTACCGTGTATTGAATGCACTTCTTCACGACAAAGCGGGACTCACTCCATCATGAAATTGTGCCCCGGAGAATTCAAATGCAATCCAATTCAATTTGCGGTAAGCTGAAACTCCAACTCAATTGACTAACTTCCCGAACGTTTATATTTGCAGAGTCCCCGCCTTCCCTCGGCACGCCGATTGAATTAGTCCCTCGGATTTCGTTCTTTGATTTTATGCGATGTTGCCAAGCATTTAATTTTTGGTTCTTCGTTAATGCCATCTTGGTCTGTTGCTCTCGTCTACCGCACGTTGTTTGTGGTGGCGCTAAAAGTGGCGAGGGTGTGAAGGACTGAATTGCGTGGGGCAGTTCACAAATTTGATCATAGTCAAGAAGTTATGAAATTGATCATTTCAAAGTCATAGATCGCCAACTTCTCAAGAAGTCCTGCTACCGCGTCGTGTTATCCAGCGATTGAATTACGCTATTCTTAACAAAAGCATGCTCCATTTTTGCAACACCGGTGAACGATAGCCTCGACATACTGTCTGTACTCATGTATGTCGTCTAACACAATTGATGGAGTAACAGTAACATAGACGCACAAGCCAACAAGTATAAATTAGAGCTGTATTTTAGCTCTCAATATTCATCTATATAAAACTCGGCTCGCTTCACAAGATTTAGCGAAGCAAACGCTATTCTCTCAAAAAACGCTAAAGAATTACCAGAATTTATGGCATTTTCAATAAGAGCAAGAGGACGGCACTCCTGCAGGCGACTGTAATGATGATGGAGCACAGACGCGCTAAAAGGGGACGCTGCTGCACTAAAGAGAAGTGCTTCAGCGATGTGTGTGTGTGTGGTGGAGGACGGGGGAATATGGCACTCGTGTATATAGCGCACACGGAAATGAGACGCGATGTTTTGACTCTCTAGAAAAAGTTACTCGCCAGATAAGAGACCGGCCCCCCCGGCATCATTTATTCAAGAGCTGGTGTCTGTCGCTGGCGCTTTTTTTAACGCGTCAGTCGTCGGCGGCGTAGAATTTCAGAAAAACCCTCGTTGCGCTTTCGAGTGACGCGCTCTGATAAGGCGCGATACTTGGAGATTGCGAGATTGCTATCCCTGATCTCCGGACATTGGAATTTGTGTTCGATGTTCTCAGATCCTGCTCGATAGCGGATATTTTTTATCGGGAGAACGAGAATTTTCGGCACACTTTGTATTAAAACTCGTAACTGGAACAGTGGAAAAACTGAAGTAGAATTTTAGGTTCATCAATCGTAAACAATATTTGCATATTTGTAAACAAGAACATTTTTTCTTCACCGCGGAGATAAGCGTTTGCTTGTTGAGCTGATTACCGTCAGTGGTCAGAGTATGTTGTGATTATTGGTCAAAACATACCGTGATCATTGATCAATTTAGATTGTGATCGTCAGTCTAAGTACATAGCGACTACAGGTCTGAGTAAATTTTGGCCGGAGTATTTAATGAAATTGTGATTTTTGGTCTCAGTATACCGTGATAGCACGATGTAACATGATTTTTAGTCTAAGTATATCGTGATAGCACGATGTAACACGATTTTTATTCGTGGTTAGTTAGTTTTCAATTGCTTTAATTGCAAATCTGAGGAAATGCCCTAAATTTATATGAAACTTTGTGTCTGCATTGCATTCATATGTTAGTCACTAGTATTACTTGTATTTAATAAAGACGAATTCATAAATTCATTGACCTGACTACAACAGCCAAGTGCTGGAGCTAGAAATGTTTTTCTTTATTTCATTTGAGACACAAAATTGAAATATCATGGTTTCCGCCACTGGAACGAGACAGATTTCGTTGCACAACGTTGTTGGTGCCAGTGAAAGGCACGGACGTTTCGACGAGATACATCTGCATAAACGCGATACTGGAAAACACGTTTTTTCATCTCTAAATTTCTCTATCCATATAGTTTAAGTCACATAACAATTTCAAATAATTCTAACGAAAAGAAAAATTGGCAAAAAACGCAGCAAAATACCAATTTGAAAATTTTCATGGCAGACTGTTTAGTCTTCGTAACTTATCCGGAGTCGCAGCTCGTTCTCGACTGGCCGTTTGATTTCCAGAGTTTACTCCCGAAAGTTTTTTAGAACGTTTTGTTCAAGAGGCACGGAGCTTGAAAAACGGCATTGCAGATTCGGAATTTCTTCAATACATTATTCGACCTTCGAAAAGTTGTAGCAAAATCCTGGCGTGATTTGCCGAACACAGCTCCGAGCAGGCGTTGTAATAGTGAGGCTCACGAGCAGCTACTCGACATGAATCGCTCCTGTTTTCTGCAGTAATCTTTTGAGTAGAGCAAGTATCGTCAGTTGTCGTCCGAACGCCTTGCACGAGTTAGGAGTGCGAGATTTCGAAGGTTGTGGATGCGAGGGCATGTCGAGCGAAGTGTGAATATTTTTCTAACTGGAAGATTGTTTAAGAAAATAAGAGCTAGTTCAAAAAAGAAGGAAAAGATGTAGAGACTGCATTGGGTGGGATGACTGCATGATGTTCTGCTTTTCGTTTCATTAGATGGTATATGACCGTATTCAATAGGAAGAAAAAAAAACTTTGAGCAATGTTACGTCGCGATTAAAACTTTAATACATAGTGACATTTCTTGACCTACTCCACTGCAACGGGCGTGTTCTCTAGTTCTAATATTCACTGTAGTTGGTCGCGAGTTTCGTTAGATATGATGCATCTTACTAAACTTTAGGCTGACGTACGTACATTACACTCAATGCAACCGTGAATTCAGCCTGGGATTTTAAATGCCAGAAAACAACTCACTTCTTCAAGCTCCCAGGCTGCGAGTACGTGGGTGAAGCTCGACTCGGGAAATAGACCAACAACAATTTGGAAATGGTGGTCTCCCTCTGGAAGAATGACCCATTACATTTTTAAGTGCGGGAAGTGGGGGTTGGGACTTCTTGAAAATATAGAGCAGAGACGAAGGACGGCCCTTAGCTACAGCTCCCTCTCTCAGCGGCCATAATGTGGGTTTTCTCACCCTCTTGTCTCAGGTGGTCTTTGTCTTCTTCTGTACTGCGAGAAAATCATGCTTGATTTTTATGCAGTTTTGTATCTTACGCGCTTTTTACAAGGACTCGAAAATGTGAGTCAGAAGTGTGCTATGACACACTAATAACACAAGTGTTAGTAGGATACATTTATATGACACAGAAGTGTGCTATGACACATTTATGACACAAGTGGTAGTAGGACATATTTGAGTGTGCCACCCGTGACTGATGGGATATGTGTACGATGTTCTCGGCGTGAATTTCAGTTACTCGAACTACCTTTCAATTTTAAAGATGGATTGAAAGTAGATAACATTATAAATAACTATTATTTGAAATCGTTGGAACCCGATTCTATTAAACAAAAGATAACTTTACTTTCAAGTTCTTTATTTCAATTTTAATTTAGTCTCACACAGTAATATAGCTCTTAACTAAAAACTTGTATGTATATTAAGCTGAAATAACCCTTTATTGTAGAGGTTTTACTCGGTGCACTTATTCTGCATGGGATTTTGTTGGAGAGCGCACCAAAGGGATTTTGACACACCTTCGAGCGTCATAACTGCTCTGAGTCAATTCGTACTCGATATTACGTTTTTTCATCCCTCTCACATTCGCTTCCCTCATTCCCCCATACCTGGAACGGGCCTTACTGATGTCAAAGTATACGTATTTACTAAATTCCAAAGCAATACCTTCATCGTTATTTAATTGTTCTTCTGTGAGCTCTCCGGGCCAGAAAAAAGGTGCCAATTGTTTTCCAAGCTCCAGATATTTACTAAATTTATTAATCAGTTTTCAAATTTCTAACCAAAGTACAATTTTTATATTATAAGCATGTACTGAATGAGGCACTGAAGTACAGTTACATGGAACTATTGATCGTGCATCAGCTTTCATGCAGAACTGGTAATGTATAAACTTGTCTCTCAATTACTCCACTACTATAGGACGCAAGCAAAACGTCTCTAAATGGCAAATAGGAACTAATGCATTTGGTTGGGCTAAGGGACACCCAGTGAAGGAAGTAGTGCAATTTGCTGGTATTTCATGCCGCACTGTTATGCGGGTCTATCGAAAATGGAAAGAATCCGGTACATACGGCATTTCAAGGCAAAATGGTGATCGTAAGAAAATTCTAACCGATAGGGACCGCTGCCATGTGTCCCAAATTGCTGACCGAAATCGCTTTGCACCATAGATGGAACTACTGCGAAATGACATTGATGGCCCTTCTCCTGCTGTTTCTGAACGACCCTTCATATGGAATTCCATGAACTGGATATGTAGAGCAGAGAGATTCGTAAACGGCCGATGTTAATTCCTGCCCATAAAACCACTCGTTTAAATTAGGTCAAAACACACGCACACTGGACTATAAAGGAGTGGAGAAGTATCATGTGGGCAAATGAATCACAATTCTGTTTCCATAGCATTGATGCTCGCCCTCGTGTTCATCAAAGACCTCATGAAACCTTCAACGACCCTGATGTGGTAGAAGGAGGAGGAGGAGGAGGAGGAGGAGGAGGAGGACGAGGAGGAGGAGGAGGGTCTGTCATGTTCTGGAGCTATTTCAGCTACACAGAAATAGGTCCTTTAGTTACCCGTAAAATGAACCAGCATGGCTACATTGAGCTGCTAGATAACCAAGTTTTACCATTTGCATAATATCTGAATGGAGAGACATATTGTTTCGCCCGTCTTTCATGATGACAACTGCCGGATGCATGGGCCAGAACTCTCATTTATTGGCATGAAAATCATTCAGGATAAGTCAGGCATTTAGATTGGCTAGTTAAGTGTACAGCTATGAGCCCAGTAGAAAATTTGTGGGATCATCGAAAACGAATAGTTAATTAGATGACGAGAAGAACGCTCACGTACTATGAGCGCACTGAGAGATCAACTGATGCAAGAAGTGTTTAAAATCAACCAGGTATATGTTAGGACATTTGTAGACTTAATGCCGAGCAGAATTGCTGTCATTGTTCGTGTTCGTGGAAGTCCTTTTCCATATTAGTAGCATGTGACTAATTTTTTGTCCTGTGAGCTTACGTGACTATTACAATACTACAACAAAGCTTTTACTTTGTTTTCTCGGTGTATGGGCGCGTTCAACATGAGCACCTGCCATCCTAGGAGGAGGCTTCAATAAGACACCCACGCAGGCTAGCTCGAAGCAGAAGCTTAAGTTGTGTTGAAGCTGAGGTTAATATTCAGCCGGTACCAAACTTTTGTGCATGAACTTTTGTTTGTCTACAAATTAAATTACTCGGTATTGAACGATAAAAGAAACGTTGGCAACACAAACAAGCCCATGTGTGCAACTTGTGAAACAGCTCTGCGTAGTAGCAAATAACTAGAGCAAGGCCAATGTTGCGGAGTATGCTATGCTTTCTACCTTGCAAGTTTTCAGTTTAAATGAGTCACTGTAAGGGCCTTTAATCACGAAGAAAACTGACATTTTATCTAAATTGGCTGATGGTAAATGTGTAAGAGATATAGCTGCCACTTTGCGTCATGATGTTCGTACTTTGAAGAAATATCTCAGCAATCCTAAAACCAAAGTCGAAATGAAAAACAAATGAAAATGTAGGAACCTGGTGAGACGTGATTTTTTCAGAGTGAAACGCGAAATACGTAGAAACTCTGACTCAACGTGTAAGGATATCATTAAGAATGTGGTATCGTGAACGACTCGATGTCGAATACAGAGGTTATGCCCGATATAAGAGCCCCTCTGAAGCAGAAACATAAAGATTTCCAACTTGAATGGGCAAGGACATACATAAAATGGAATTTTAAGCACGTCCCTCTTCACTGATAAAATGGGTTATCCCCTCGACAGACCTGGCGGCTGGAGGAAAGTTTGGGTTCTTGAACGGATTTCTCGGTCCCAGTGTCTTTGGGTCAACAAAGAGGAGGAGGCATTATGATCTGGGCAGGAATTGTCAACAATGAATTAGTGGTGCATTTTAGAATCCCTGAAGGTGTGAAACTGATGGCAGCTGCCGATGTCGACTTCCTGAAGCAGTTGGCTGTTCCGTAGCTCCGGAGGACGTTTCTTGCGACAAAAAAAAGCTTGTTTTCATGCATGACAATGCCCCTTCACATACTGTAAAGGTTACAATAAATATTTAAAGACGCTTGGGATTAAAGATGGCCGACTGATGAAATGACTAGCGAGTTCCTCTAACCTGAACCTCATTGAGAGCCTGTGGCCACTGCACAAGTGACGTGTTTACCAGCCGGGACGTTAATTTTTCACCAAGAATCACCGGCGAAATAAATTTGTCCCTTGTGCTCAATATATTTTTGCAATTGAAAATGGAAATTTGACGAAATTCATGGACACCCGTTTTCTGGCTGCTACTGCAGCACGTGGAGAGTGTATAATCGTGAAAGGTTTCCCGTATATTGAATTAAAAAATACAGGTATTAAATGTTTGCAATATTCATCCCATATTTCAGATGCAAGTGGTAGTAGGACAAATTATGTATTATGGTTTGGTTTTATGTATGATTACATGTGCTGCGTACCTGCACACTACCACACAATATATTTCAGCTTTCCGATTTGCAAGTCAATGAAATCCTTGTGGAAAATAGAAGCAGATCTCGTAAATGTCTCGTGACAGGCAACTTGTTAAGACATGTTCATGTTGATGGGCGCATCCAAAATTAAGTTATTACTTAGCTAGCGTAAATTATGCAGAGTTTGAACGATTACGTTTAATTTTTTGTAATCTATAAAAACAGATCTTTATCGTTAAACTAACGATACAATTGATACATCTTTCTAATATGTAATGTCTTCAAGCTCATTATTCTGACCTAACTTTACATTATGTACAAGTATCGGCCCTCCTCTTGCTGCTTTCTATGTTCTCCATCATAATGTAGCCAATTAAAATCGCCTTTTTCAACTAACATTGAGTGACACTTGAGCGTGAGCAAAGCTCTCGGATGTCAAGGCAATTTAAATTTAATTGCCTCACGCATGCGCGAGGGGGAAAGGGACTCGGTCTCACGGCAGCTCTCTCTTCTTTATCTCTCTCTTTTTCTCCCTGTTTGTCTCTCCTTATCTACCTGTCTCTGGAGAACGCTTTTCTGAAGAAAGACAGCAGACGAAGAGCGATGTTCAGAGGCAGGGTGACGGTCTGTATTAACTGTAGGTGCAAGGTGATGGGCGAGATGTTTTGCTTCTATGCACGGAACTTACTTTCATTTGTACGTACGTGCCTGTTGAGTCGAGTTAGGCTCCTCATTGAGAGGGTGACACTGAGCAATATGCACGCAAAAAAGAAGCTGTAATAATGCATATTCTTCATTTGGTACTAATCTCTTTTGGTAGGTGTAATGATAATGGTACTAATACAGAGTGGCGCATAAGTCACTTCTTCATTTTGAACATTTATTAAATGACAGCTAATTCAGCTATGAAAATAGGTTACATATAAAATAGAAGAGAAAATTGTTATTGTTTGAATGTGATATCCTTTAAATAATTTCATTATTATTTAAACACAAGGATATTCTACGTACAGAATTTTCAATGACTTTTTCCAAAATATCTCGAGTTATTCTGCTAATTTCTTCGATAGTATTATTTTTCAGTTCATGGAAATTGTTCAGCATATTGGTCTAAGCCTCTTCTTTGAGGTATTCCCGTAGGAAAAAATTTGCAAGGGTTAAATCAGGATACCGCGGTGGCCATGGGATATCACCAAAACGTGAAATTAAACGACCGGGAACGGCGGCTCTTGGTTGTGCCATGGTTTTCCTTGCTGTATGTGGTGTCACTCCATCTTGTTGAAACCACAAATTCTATATGTTCAAATCTTCTATATGTTCAAATCTTCCAGTCGCAATTCCTGTATCATTTGAAATATTCCTGTATCATTTGTCTGTGGTTGTCTCCTTTCACTGTCACGGTTGCACCATCAATAGCCTCGAAAAGTGTGGACCAATGATTATTGCACTCGTTATGCCACGCCAGACGGTAACCTTCTGTGCATGAAGTGTCTGCTCAAGGATTATCCTAGGGTTTTCATCACACCAGAATCCGCAGTTTTGTTTATTAAAATACCCACTGACATGGAAATGGGCCTCGTCAGACATGATAAGTGTGAGGCAAAAGTCTCATCATCCGTCCGTCATAGCTTACACGTGCGAAGTCCTTCCTTTGTTGATGGTCTCCAAACTTAAAGAATTATGTTACCTGAATTTCACATGGGAACAGTTTTGCCGAGATGCGTCAGAAAGCAATCTAGACTACGTGTTCCTCTCTTGTGAATCTGTTTTCAATCTTCTTACTTTTTTGAAACTCGTGCACGCGAACTGAAATCCAGTGGCTGACGTATAATTCCTAGTTGACTGGAACGTTGCCAAGTCGACGTTTTTAAATCGGAAACACATTAAATTATACAAGCGTTACATACCGATCTCGGTTTGCCTGAGTGTTCTTTGTCTATTGTCGTGCCTGAATCACTGAATCTTGAAATCAATGCAGTAATTCAATGTTTGAAAGGCCTTTGTTGAATAAGTGTTCTTACAAAGTCCTTCTGCACTGCAACTTACGATCGATTGCGAGAGAAATAACTTTCCACTACCTTTGCTCGTTCGTCCTTGCTGCATTAAGTCATTTTTAAGAATGATAATTGACTCTGTGACAAAATAGGTTTCAAATTCATATAATTTTTACAGGATGAAACTTCAACATTTTCTTTTTCATTTCCTATGTAACTCATTTTTATAACTGCATAACTGCGTTAGTTGTCGTGTAACAAATGTTCAGAATGATTAATACTTTTACGCCACATGTAGCAGTGATAAAAAATGAAAAAATAACTTATACAAAAAGTCGCATTATTATTCAGAATACTCCTGCTAATGTTCGTGATGATAGTTAGTTATGCCTATAGGACGGATGGTGGTTTTTCCTCCATATTTTCCTAGAGTCACTCGTACGGATAGCGTTAAAAGAGGCCGAGAAAATAAATCCCTTGCACGTGGAGAGGCCTCTCATTATCCTCATTCTCGTACTACTTACCCACGAACATCATACGAGAGATCGAATTCAGAATGAATGTGGGGCGACATAATGTTTACGTCAATGTTATGTCCTCAGTCCCAGCCTGTCTCACGATCATGATCATGATGTGATCATGAAATATTAGTATCACCGTGTGACCGCGTAGGACTTGGGTACAAAATCAAAAATGGACACTACGCGTGCTCCTGTTGCCAGTGTCTCAATTCTATTCTAAGTTGAACTACTGCAGACGTGTAGGGAAGGCCGTACGTGTTGTGCGTGCAGCACGACCCGTCAGGCCGTACGTAATGTGTGTGCAGCACGACCCGTCAGGCCGTACGTACTGTGCGTGCAGCACGACTCGTCAGGCAGAAATGTGTACACTTGTACATATATCCAGCAATTATGGTATGCAAATTTTGCTGTGAGAATACAGGTGTGTACTTTTACATACGTTCATATATATGGCGATAAAAATTGAAAATATTGAACCAGTGCATCGATTAGCGAAATGAACTAGCTCTGTTAAGTGAGCTGTAAAAAATTAATATTATTTGAATGGGCTAATTGTATGCGTTTAGATGTACTTCCAAGCGAGAGAATTTCCATGTAATGCAAACCACTGGGTGGCACCACCCATTTCTAAATTTCAGATTTCAGAAACCTCAATAAATTGTAAATACCAACAAAATACCCGCGTATACTCAGCAGAAACCGACCACCGATATAAGGATGCCTACTTATACTAACAAGAAGTTGCAAATACCTAAAAGAGACTGGGAAATACAAGCACAACAATTGAAAAATACCAATGAGAAACCGGCAAATGCAAACCGGAAACCAGTCTGTGTTGCTGACGCACGGCCTGCCTTTCCATGCATGAGCTCTCTTGATAGATCCATTGCAAGCTCCAGGAAACATGGTGAGTTTTGACACAACACAAAGCAAACTTCACTTTCGAAACTCCGGAAATGTTAAACAAAGAAATCTAATTTGTGACTCACATAGAAAGTTGAAGTTTTTCCTCCCTGAAACGACGTGAGAGTCTCGCCTGCATTTCTTGATGCACACTCGTGCACAACTTGCAGTCTCGCCTGCGTCTCTTGATGTACACTCGTGCACAACAACCCATTGACTCGGTCCTTCGATGTGTGAGTTTTAACCCCAGTAAAATTGAATAAAAACACCTTACTAATTTTAGCCGAAAATAAACGGCTAACCATAAAAATTAAGTTCAATTAAAATAAAGTCGAATGAAATTCAAAACCGGTTATCATAAAAGTATTATTTCAAGATGAACGACCTTTTGCCTGTCAGTACATCGATTTTATACGCCCCTAATAATTCATCAGTGCACGAGGGAGTGCTTGGGATTCAGCTGCACCGAGCGTGTCTGACTGCTGTGTGTCACGCTGTGTGTCACGCTGTGTGTCACGCTGTGAGTCACGCTGTGTGTCACGCTGTGTGTCACGCTGTGTGTCACGCT